>SDVV010015336.1:0-14554 GCA_016164225.1 Gammarus roeselii | reverse complement strand
TAATCTTGGTTTGAATAGCCCTAGTATTTAGCTGTGGCAGAGACATTCTATGAAGAATGGAGTTTCAGTGTTAGTTGTAGCAACTTATTGGAATCTTTGAATGTTTACTATTGATGTGTTTATTTGCTCACGCAACAAGCATTCCAAAACCTGAAAGGGAGACAGTTAACTAACTACCATCCACTGTTGCCCTTTGTCTGGTGAACTGGTGCAGTAATGCAACAATGACTTTGAGTTTCCCTCATTGCACAAGATAACTATTAAAAAAAAACTGACCAGTTGAGTCCTCAACGACCACGTCAGGGTCTAGTGCAACACTAAACACCTCTTCCTCAAGTTTTCATTGATGATAACCATCTAGATTAGATTAGAGTGTCACGGCTTTCTAGTGCACTAGAGTCAATGTCCTTCTGGCACCGAATAGCAAACCAGCAGCTAGCGCTGCATCAAGTCATCGACATATCATCCCCAGTCTTCGGAATTGTTTCGACTCACGGCATGCTCAGGTCATAACTGTTTATAGGGATATAGAGAGAGGTCACTAATGTGTCCTACTCAAAGTGAAAAAAGAAAACGGTGGTCCTCCGGGATGGACGAGTCTATCGGTAAGAAAGATGATGTATGATCAATTCCAACAGATCAGATTTCAGTTAGGAGGCTGGTTTCTTGAAGGTAGCTGAGAAGCGGTTCCGCACTGAATTGTCTCTGAGGGAACTCAGTAAGCATTAGGCGGAGTATATTATGAAAGGTCAAGGAACCGGCTCTTGGGGAAGTATGTGCGTCGACCTTCCGTCCATGTGGGGCATTCTCCTAAGACATGGGCTATTGTAAGAGGGACTGGACAGTCCATGCAGTGAGGAGGTGGCGATGCCCCCATTAGGTGTCTGTGCGTTAGTCTGCTATGTCCTATTCTCAATCGGCATAGAGTTACCTCAGCCCGTCGAGATCGGCTGCTTGATGAGATCCAGGGTATGTTTGTGTCTCTAATAGTACGCAATTTATTGCTCATAGGAACATCAGACCATTCCATGTTCCATTCATTTCGCACAGCTCTTTTAATCGCTGGGTAAAAGTCTTTATATGGGAGTGGACGCTGTTCTGCTGGGTCAGGCGCTGCTGCAGCTCTTTGCGCCGCTCCGTCCGCCCGCTCATTTCCCACCACCCCACAGTGGCCTGGAACACAGCACAAACGAACGTTCTTGTTTCTGGAGGACAATCGCACAAGCCATCACATGATTGCTGAAACAATAGGGTGGCAATTGTTGAAGATCTCCAGGACTTTGAGCGCACTGAGCGAATCACTAAAGATTGATATATTGGTATCTGGAAGAGTATCAGCCGCCAAGAGGGCATCGGCAATGGCCGTGAGTTCAGCAGTGAAAACTGACGCTGATGTCGGGAGTTTCCTAGTGACGACACGCCCGGGGAGCACCGCTGCACAGCCCACTGCATCGTCGTCTTTTGATCCATCAGTGAAGATATGCAAGCTCTCAGCGTGATGAAGTCTCCGCATGGGCTATAAAAATAGCTCGAATATTTTGGGGTGCAACATCTGCCTTTCGGCCAGTAAAATAGCAAGGGCAGAGCATATTTTCTTGGTAAGCGCCAGATGGAAATAGCATCTCGTGGGAGAGGGTCCACCATGATGTGTGGTAGTCCAAGCTCAGCAGTGAGGAGCTCAATACGTTTTGAGAAGCTCGAAGAAGGAGCAAGATTGGGGTGGCGCTGTCGGATTGTGGTACACGTAGGGGAGGTTGGGCGAGCAAGAACATGACAATAAAATATGAGGTCAATTTGTTTCCGTCGCAGGGCAAGACTAGGCTCACCAGTTTTACAAAGAAGGCTGACAATAGGGGAGGAGCGGAAAGCTCCAGTACAAGCGCGAAGGGCGGCATTATGAACTGGTTCCAGCGTCTTGAAAATATTTGGTTTTGCGGAGCCATAGATCACGCTCCCATAGTCCAGTTTGGACCGAATGATAGCGCGGTAAAGTCGTGGTGATGTTATTCTACCTGCACCCCAGGTGAAGTGCGATGCGATGCGATCCGAAGAATAACAAATCGTTGTAAGCAGTCTATCTTAAGCTGCTGCACGTGGTACTTCCAGGTTAGTTTCTGGCCGAATATTAGTCCTAGAAAGCGGACTGAAGGTAAGAAAGGAATAATTTCTGCATGAAGTCTGAGGTCTGGTTCCGTGTGTGTGCGAGACCGATGGATATGAAGTGCACATGTTTTGCTTTTAGATATTTTAAAGCCTCGAGACTCTGTCCAGGCAACCACCTGGGCAATTGCACTCAGTAGTTTACGTTGGAGTTGGGAGACAACTGGCGCCGATGCGTATATCATAAAGTTGTCAACGTACAGTGACCCATTCACGAAGGGAGGGATCACCTCCGTAATCCCATTAATGCAATCGGGTATGAGTACACGAAAGGACGCTACCTTGGGAGGTCCCCTTCATCTTGGGTATGTATGTCCGAAAGGTGATTGCCGACTTTGGCCCGGAAGACTCTCCGCCGAGGAAGTTCGAACGAAAAATGCTAGGTGACCCCGGATTCCCATCCGGTGAATCTCTCGGAGGATGCCATAACGCCAGGTTGTATCATATGCCTTCTCGAGGTCAAAGAAAACACAAACAGTGTGCTGCTTGCGGTCCAAGGCCCCTTGGATATCAGTCACAAAGCGTAATAATGCGTCCTGCGCTGATAGCATCTTTCGAAATCCGAATTGTAATGGGGAGAGGAGTGAGCTCGCTTCTAAGTGCCGAGTCAGTCGGGCATTCACAATCTTCTCCAGAATCTTTGCTACACACGAGGTGAGAGCTATAGGGCGGTAGCTGGTCAATTTATCGGTAGGCTTACCAGGTTTTGGGAAAGACAGAACCACTGCCTCCCTCCACCGATCGGGAAAGGAGTGAGTAGACCAGATTGAGTTGTAAATAAGACAAGTTGAAGAGTGCAGAGGGATGTAGGTGCCGAAGCATCTCGTAGGAGATTTGATTTTCGCCACGAGCAGAAGGGTTGGAGGTGCGGATTGCACCAAGGATTTCGCGTACCGTGATAGGTTCATTGTAAGGTATAAGAGAGTTTATGGAGAAGTCCAGATCATTTTGTTCTGCAGTACGCTTTGTGATACGGAGAGTAGGGCTGTGCCCAGAATCCGAGCTGACGAAGGAGTAATGTGTTGCAAAGAGTCAGAGACTTCTTGCGGATCGGTGTGGGTCGTTCCCATCAACCTTAGGGTTGGGGGGGTTGGGGGGGTGAGAGGAGTACTTCCCAGCCATTTTCCGTATGCGGGACCACATTTCAGACATGGGTGTGTTCACATTAAAGGACGATACGAAGTTTTGACACTATTCTCTCCTGGATAGGAAGTATGTATTTCGTTTAACATAATTTTACCTGCCACTGCTTTGGTGCGTCGGTTTCGATTGAATGCACGTTTCCTTTGCCGTTTTACTATTTCACATAGGTCACTCCAACAAGGTGTTATAATTTTACGTGGTGTTCCCTTGGTTATAGGGATGCTGCGATCTGCAGCGCGAAGGATGGTACTATCAAAGTTGTTTACCATATCGTCACAGGATATATCCTGAGGTGGGAGAGGCGTTGTTGTATAAGCACTGAACGATTGCCAGTTGGCTTTACGCATTATATATCGGCGAGCGGTAGAAGTATCTTCAGGATGGAAAGTAGTGATGGTGATGGGGAAGTGGTCACTTCCGTAGGGCTCCTCCAACACTTGCCAGGCAAGGTCTGGGGAGAGGTTTGGGGAGCAGAGAGATAAGTCAATAGCCGATAACGAGGCTGTCTGGGTATGGAAGTGCGTCGGTTATCCAGTATTTAGGAGCGTAATATCAGAAGACAGAATGAATGCTTCGACGTGCCCTCCACGTCCATCGGCTGTGTCTCCCCCCACAGAGGAGGTGTTTAGCATTAAGGTCACCTACAAGAAGGTAAGGCGCAGGAAGTTGGCCAACCAGGTTAGTAAGAAGTGCGAATGAAATCAGTTCATTTGGGGAAATATATAGGTTACAAATGGTAACGGGGCGTTTGAGGCCCACTCTGTGGGCCTGAGCTTGCAGAGTTGTTTGTAGAGGGATTGAAGTGCATGTGACAGCTTGGTTTACCATTGTAGCCAGGCCAGTGCCCGGTCGAGCATCGGCAGTGGGCGAGGTGAAGTGGGCTTTATACCCACTGGGAAAAGATGGTTTGTACAGCCCCAGGAGAGTTTCCTGGAGAGAAACAACCATTGGATTATAGGTTTGGGGTAATTTCAATAGTTCAGCATAGTTAGCACGATATCCTTTGATGTTCCATTGAAGGACGAGGGTTATAAACATTGTGTTTTAGGATAGAAAAATTCAAGGTCTAGGCTTGAGTTGATAAGGTCTAATTATATATCGCTTTTGTAGACTAAGTCACTCACGGCCTGTCGGCCGCGTTCGGCGAGCATCGCTGGAGCTTCTCTTTTGGTTACGAGTGAACGAAGGATCACTTTTGCTTGGATCATCATCATCCAGGTCGGAGCCAGTGCGCATAGCGCTGGTAAGCCGCAAGCAAGTTTCTCCGACCAGAGGCGACGATGAGGTAGGGTGGGTATCACTCAATACTGTGCTCGGCACATTTTCCTTAGGATTATGATCCGGAGCGGCTAAGCAAGGCAGAGGCGAAGGGGCATTCGGTGCCCTAATAAAGGCACCAGAATGACATCTGAGTTGAGCAGTAATCTGGCTAGGCTGTGCGGTTACCAAGGGTAATCTTGGTTGGGCTTGGAGTAGGGCGAGTTTAACCTTTGGTGGCAGATCCCGGGTTTTCGTCTTGTGTGGCTGGCGAGGAGCGCGTTGAGGTGGCAGCGTTTCTTTATGTGGTGCTGCCTCCAATAAAGGCAGGTCGTCGTCCAGATTCAGGTCTGGGACTCCCAATGCACGTCGATCAGCGAGTGATGGACGAGGCGAGGTGGGAGTGAGGGAAGGTATCTCCAACGGAATTTCCGAGTTTCCGGACAGTGCAAATGACTGTCGTCGTGGGCTTCCTCGATTTTGTGGAGGATGAAGGGCATTGTGTTGTAGGTTATAAGAAACCCTGGTTACAGGTGTTCCCTTGTCACTGCAGCCAAGCTAGCAATGGGGTGGACAAATTTGGTGGTTACTTGTCTCTTGGCTTCGGGGTAGGAAAGGCGTTCTCAAGCTTGAACAGCGAGTAACTCCTTTTCGAGTCGTAATAGAAGCATTCGCGTGATGACGCAAGATGGTCCTCTGAACAGTTGGCGCAATCAACAGGTCGGTCACAATTGTGGCCATGTGCGTCCTCACCACAGCGGAAGCATGTTCCTCAATCGGCAGGCATCACTTCCATTACCAAACTTTTGGCAGTTGTAGCAGCGTCTGGGATTAGGGATGTATTCTCGAACCGAGCACTGTGTCCAGCCAATGTGGACATCAGCAGGCAGGGAACAGAGCTCGAAGGTGAGAATGTAGACACCAGTGTACTCCTCAACTCCGCTTCTGGTGACTTGCTGATTCACGAGTTCAGTAAGAATATCGTTGTCGGAATGGTTTGGTCTGTTTCTATAATATATAGATCCTTGTATCATGTTGAGAGTAGGGTGCTCATCAACTTTTACAGGTATATTACGAATTGAAAACTCAAATAATTCCTTCCTGGAGGCAGTATACAACAGTGAGGGATACAAACTATCTCCGCTTTAAGAAAGATGGGACAGAATACTGCATTGCAAGAAGATCCCGATATTAATAGGAGTAATGTTTGACTACATGCAGGTGGCTGTCAGGTTGAGATGCAACTCTGAGGATGTTCACTGATAGGTGGCTCTATACTAAACCTCTCCAACATTGTTTTTTGCACACATACTCATGTGGGAAAGGGACTTAAAGGGTATTTTAATCACGCTTGTCTCAACTTAACCTGTAAATTGTTGTTGTGTATTTCAATCTTGATCTGTCTCCACGTGTGCTTTATTATCATTTATTTTTTAAATATATTTTTCCATGTATTGGTAGAAATATTTATATGTTAAACTCATTTTCTGTTGTAACCATTATTGTACCATCGAGTGCCGCAATAAAGATTATTATTGTTATTATTATTTTTTCGTTGTTTTAGGTTTAGAATGTTCCTACTTGGCTCCTCATCTTTCACCTCTACCAGAAGGGAGCCACTCTTAAGCTCACTGATGCGCTTCAGGGGTCCCCCCAGTGCAGCGCGGAGTTGTCGATTAGCTTGTATAGTATTAGTATAGGTCAGGTTCTCTCCCGAGATTGCCTTGACGGTGAAGAACTTAGTGAAGTTTTTACTTTGAAAAAGATTTTCAAGTATTTTCAGATTCTCAACGTATCGTTCATGAGGTCGTACACGATTGCGGCGGCTTTCCCCGGGCTTTCGTCCGGTAGCAGCATGTACCGCACCCGCATCACGGTCGTGTGTCTTGTTTCCAAAGTCCACCCCACCAGAAGTGGGGGAAGGCTGCTGTTGACTAATCATCTCTCCATCAAGCAGCCTGGGATGGAGGGGGTTTACGTCCACTATTTGGAATCAACCGCCGGGTGATGGCGGTGTCAAAGAGCGTCCACCAGATGGTGACACTGATACGGCATTATCTTGCGATAACCGTTGGTGTTGTTGTTGTGGTTGTTTTTTCGGTAATGGCCGTTGTTCAAAAAACTAGTCCAATGGAGAAGTCTGGGTCGTCAATATTTGCTGAATTTCTTTCAAAGAATCCATGAGAGTTCCGAAGAGCCATCTAAACATGCCCATGCCCACCTTGGAGCGCATATAGCAAGTGTTTTCTAGCTCTTACAACGAGCACCACTTGTGAGCTATGTGAGGTATGTGTCCCCTGCAACACAGTATTCCGACGGTTCAGCAAGACCTTCCAACAGCTCTACCCCAGCAACGGGATCGCTGAAAGTTGTCCCACCCTCCGGTCCACAACATTGCTGAGGCCTGATGCAGCCATATCATTTACAGCATTATCCGTTGTCAACTTTGCTACTTTGGCCACCTTGATAGTTGGTGAGTATAGATTCAAGAAACCATGCAAAAAAAAAAGAGGATAACAAACAGAAAGTAATTAATAGAAGAAATATACAAAACAAGAGCAAGTTTTTTTAAAAAAAGGTTTTAAAAAAAAGGTGTTAAAAAAAGGTAAAGTAAAAAAGGAAAAAATAAAATAAAGTCAAGTGGAATAAAAATACTATGGGGGAAGTTGTCTAGAGAAGAAGAAAGATAAGTTAATGCAGTTTCAACAAAATAAACGAGGTAAAAGGTGTAAACAAAGTGAACGCACAATCAGGAAGGGTAGAGAAGGAGATAGTGAAGAGTAAAAGGGTCCGAAAGGAAACAAAGGGTGTGTAAAAGGGTCCGAAAGGAAACAAAGGGTGTTCACCTCGACCGCTTCCGAAAGGAAACAAAGGGTGTGTAAAAGGGTCCGAAAGGAAACAAAGGGTGTTCACCACGACCGCTTCCGGGAGCAAAACCTTGACCGCCGGCACTACCTCGACCGCCGGCACTTCCTCGGCCGACAGCACTTGCCCGGACGCCAAAACTAACAAAGACTCCCGAAAAAGAAACGGCAAATACTTCGCACATCCTACCAGAATCCTGAACTCTCTCACCCCTCGGCAAGCAGAAAGGACCAACAGCAGGACAACCAATCTTTTTATTTCTCACTTAAGCATGGAACAGCTTATGGTTATCAGCCTGTTTAGTAAATTAGACTCGTACTTCTTCCGGGAATCAATGGAAAATTTTCTATAATGGATATTCAGCTCACCAAATGTGTGTTATCTCCCGAGAGCACTGGCTGAATTGCGCCCCTCTGACCCGCTTGTATGCAAGTCATGCCTCTGATCTCTCTCGAGCAAAAGCAGGGGGCGCCCTCATAGCCCATGGGGGGGCAGAACGAACAGGCATGAGAGGTGTGAATTTATCAATGAGGGATAACAAAACTGACTGGAGAAAGGAGAAATCTTCACACACTGAACACTAGCTAAATTCTAGCCCCCACTCAATCTGGGACAAAGCCCCTGAAATTCTGGCATAGTCCCCTTGTGCCAACTACTTCTCTCCCCCGTGGCCACGCGCTCCAGCCTCTCCCCACTGAAGACATACTCAAACACAACAGGAGAATGCTGGCAGCAATGCAGCGGCGACAACACGAACACCTCACCAACACAATCATCCTCAGATGTGAGAAGAAAATCCTGTATATTGTCAGAGAGTATAAGAGCAGGCTCTCTCCCCCACTGCAAAAGTCCAAGTGATGAGAAACTGTCTAAAATTTGCATGTCAATTGGCCGAATGTAGCCATCAATAAGGTCCAATGACCAGTCGGTTGTTGGTAAATTATAATCACCTGCAATGATCATCTCCTTCCCAGGGCAAAAGTTCAGTAAAAAGTTGACTAAGCTGGTGTTTTCCGAAATTGTATAAGAAGAAGGCCAATAAACAGCCATAATCCACAGGTCAAAATCAATTAGGTGCACAACTCCAACATTTGGAATGGGCACCTCAAACACAAAAAAAATGCAATGTCCTTATGCAGGTACAGCAGCGATCCATACTATCGAGCTGTACCATCCCTGTCTCCCCTAAAAGAACTAAAGGCAGCAATGTCAATGAAGGATGATGCAACAGAAGGTAACAACCACGTCTTGCTAACGGCCAACACATGAATACACTGCTTCAAAAGCAAATTTGAGATAAAATCTTCTTTACTAGCTAGTGAGTTGACGTTTACATGGCCAACTTTTCAAAAATTAAAATTACTTACAAAAATTTTGGAGCTCAACGCAGGAGAAAATATTACTCATTTGACCCCGCAGCGCTGGTCGGTGGTGTGGTGGAGCACCACCACCACACCGACCAGCACTGCCACCAGTCACACCAACACCTCGACTGGCGGCAGCCCCATAGCCAGACGCAGCAGGACCGCAACCATCGGATCGGTATAAGAACCGATACCAGCCGCAGCAGGACCACAGCTAGACACAGCAATACCACCACCAGCAGCAGCAATACTCCCACCAGTCGCAACAACAACACCACCACCCTCTGCAGCATCACTGCCAGCCGCAGCAGTACCACAACCAGCTGCAGCAGCACCACGACCAGCTGCTGCAGCAGCACCACGATCAGCTGCTGCCAGCATCACGACCAGCTGCTGCCAGCATCACGACCAGCTGCTGCAGCAGCAACACGACCAGCTGCTGCAGCAGCACCACGACCAGCATAAGCAGCACCACGACCAGCATAAGCAGTACCACGCTCAGCTGCAGCAGCACCACGACCAGCTGCAGCAGCACCACGACCAGCTGCAGCAGCACCACGACTCGCAGCAGCACTACGACCAGCAGCTGCAGCAGCATCACGACCAGCAGCTGCAGCAGCATCACGAACAACTGCTGCAGCAGCGCCACGACCAGCTGCAGCAGCAACACGACCAGCTGCAGCAGCACCACGACCAGCTGCAGCAGCACCACAACCAGATGCAGCAGCACCACCACCAGCCGCAGCAGCACCACAACCAGCCGCAGCAGCACCACAACCAGCCACAGCAGCAGCACCGCGACCAGTCGCAGCAGCACCACAACCAAAAGCAGTGCGGGTCACCACCCAGGCATAACTGCCTCAACCTGCACCAGGAGCAGCAGGCCCCCTCTCCCCTTACTGCCAGGCACCACCAGCACCACAGGCCACAGCCGAGTCAACCCCACGCTCCTCCACCGCCCACAGCAGGCTCCTCTTCCTGAACAACTCCTGACGTGGTTTGTATGTAATGTTCCTCTGGATAAATACTCTTTCACACCCGTCCATACCTTTCAATTATCTTGCATTCAACAGAATCTAACTCCTTGCTTTGTCATCATAGATCTTGACTCAGAACATTCCAATCTGTCCGTTTACTCTATGGATCTCATGCAGGTCACATTCAGACCCAATCAGTTGTCTCACCACGCCCTGAAAACCAGTCTTCACATCACCCACCATCTCACCCAGGCCTCTTAAGACTACATACTGTTTCCACTTCATCTGCTACTGGACCTCCCGCTCCTCTTCCCGAACAACTTCATTAAGTTGGGCGGATCTGGGTAAAAGCTCAGGCGCAGCCTGATCAGGAGCACAAGGTGTACAATCATGGTTCTGGGCAGCATGTGTACTGCTCATCAGCATTCTGACCTGAGCACACAAAGCACCAACCGCCACAAGCAATTGATTGGAGGCAGACTTAATAACTAGGGAGTCAATACTGTCAAAAGAAGTTCTCCTTTCATGTTGGCTACACCTGCACTGAATGCAATGATAAGTAATTGCACGTCCTCCATCCTCCAGAAGTCCGTCGATCACACTGATCTTCAGACCCACACACTCTGAGACTAGGTGAAAAGAACTACCACAGTTACAACATTCAATAGATTTCACAGTCAAGCAACATCTTGTGTCCCACTCTGTGCTGTTGCAGAGGTTGCAGTGTCTTTTGTGGTTCCAATCAACTACTGTTCTGGATATCTAGTTGCCTAACTGCCAGGGAATGAGAGTTGTTTGTTGAGCATTTAGTGTCCCCAGGGCCATTGCCAGTGGTGTGCGGCAGGGTTCAGTACTTGACCCGGATTTGCTCATGATTATAAATTATACTTGCTATTTTTCAGAGGAAATTTGGGTCGACATTAATTGAGGCCTTTCTTCCCAAAACGGGAATATAAATATAATTCATGATGTGACCAGTTCTTGGAACCATAAAACTAAATTGCAGCAAATAGGTAAGTGGTATTACGTTTTTAAGAGAAAATTTTGACTGTTCCAACTTAGGTGGTGTGGTTTATTATAAGTTGGGTGATAATTCTTGATGCTTTGTACTATGGAGTCTTATAGAAACCTTGGTGTTAATATTGGTACAAAGTTGAAATTTCTTAATCATGTTCATGCTGTGGTATGAAAAGCTTTGGGCCTGGCTGACAGTATACCACGATCCACTGTCAATAGGAGTCTGAATTTCAAAGCATCACTGTTTGTGTTGCACATCTGTCCCTATTCTAGATTATTGTTTGGAATTCGAAGCTTATTGCTGATCTTATAGTGTGGCCTGTTTATTTATTTTTCTATTTTTGTTAGCCTGTTTTCACTGAGACTATTTTTATGTCTCCAAACATCTCTCATTATGAGTTGGCCACCTCTGCTTCCTGCTTTGTATTTTTATTGTATGTTGTGCATGTTGCTCATCAACTGGCTTGGTTGTTCTTGTTCAAATTATCCATGCATGCATCAGTTAAAGTAAAAGCAGAGAGAGTTTCTAAGATCTTCCCACCCAGACGGTGTTGGAGAGGCCCGTCTACCTGCCAGTATTTCTGATTTGACTGTGCCACACTATTGCCCAAAAGACACTCATTTTACTCTCTGCATTTATAATTTTAACTCATGCTGAGTAATGCAAGTATTTTCTATTTTCACTTTTACATCTTCATTGTGCAATCAAGTTCTATTATGCTGTTCTGAAGTGGTATGCTGATATTCGTTTTAATTAGATGCTCATACATTAAAATCTTACTCACTCTATCTAACAGTACCAGCAATTTTTGAGTGTAGCTATTTGTTCAAGATTTTATTGAATTTATTTTTTCTTCCATCTGTTCAGCAGTAGCAACTTTGATTTTCCAGCTTATGATTTCAACCTGCTTGCTTGATAATCTCAAATTGATTTGCTTTGCTTATGCTTGCTGTATTCTTAGGCTGCAACCTCTGTCATGTGTGCCAGTACTGTATGGGCTGCTTCTTTTCCAGCTTGCTCCCTATCTCTGCTTGGAGTCAGTGACTAGTTTCACGGCGCACCTGTATCCTGTTGGAGACTGTGAAGATCCAGGAGAAGGTAATTGCATTGAAGTGAATGGGCTGGTGAGTGGGAGTGAAGTTTCTTGTATGTGTGTTACTTGTTAGAGTAGTGTGTTTTATTGTTCTATATGCATTTTAAATTGTATGTGGAAAGATGAGTTGATTGCAGGTACTCTGCAATAAGTTTTTGAGTTGCCCTCTTGATGATCTGAGTTTTTATGTTCTATCTTTTCCCTAGGGTGTAGCCTGGGAACACGGCCTGACTCAGGTCCTGCTGCCTTTCTGGAATTTGGGACCAGGTGAGGGTGATATGTGGTGTGGGCCATGCCTAATTGGGTATGCCAGTGTATGAGATTGATTGCCTGGGAGAGTTTGTCAGCAGGTGATACTTGTTATATCTCTGTTGTGTGGTTCAGATTTCTTATATTTATGTTGTGCGTGTTACTTGTTTCTTTTAACAACATACTGGGTTAGGGAATTTTAATTGAATGAAGTATGCATATCTCTATAGTACATCTCCTTCATTTCTTTGATTGTTTTTGTCTGATTTAAGGGTCATTGTGTAGATGCTGAGTGTGACGGTTTGTATGCTGGTGTGTATTGGCTGTTCAGTATAATACCTTAGGTAGGCCTTGGTTGATTGCAGATTAAGCATTTGAAGAAGTCATGGTTGTTTGGGGGAGTGCTGGATCAGAGGTTGTCCATGACAGTAACCTGACAGGTTGCCTTGGGCTGAGTTTTTACCAGTATTTTGAAGTGTATTTGAGTATCCTTATGTACCTAAGTATGTGTATTTTTACAATTGACCAATATTAAAATTGGTTTCACTTATGTGCTTGTGCTGGTGGATGTTTTAAACTTTCTGCAATGTGTCAGCTTGAATGCCATCCATAATTGTTGTTTCAATCTCTAATATCGATTGCTTGTTTCCCTGTTATATTAACTTATTTATAATAATGTTCTACCAGAAACTTTTACATTCATGAATTTTTACTCATGATAGTGCTAGCCTGCGGGTTTTATGTTTATAAAGTTTTGCAGTGTTTCCACTTGGGTGAAAAGCTTCAGTTTCACTTGTGTTTCATAGGTGAGTAGATGCATTCTTAAATTATAAATATTCATAGTTTAATAAGTGCATTTAAGATTTATAAAGTGTTTGTCCCATGAATATCATTGCCTACAGTTCTTGATTTTTCTATTTGGCTATCACCCTATTATAATTCGATGGGGTTTTGGTCGAACCTTATACCTTGATCAACTGTTTTGCTGTACATTATTTTGGGGTACTGTTACCTGCCTATACTGGCTGTGGAGGAATGTTCCAACCTCTTGTGAGGGTTTGTGGACCCTGCTGCTGCAGATATTTTCTGAAAAAATTGAGATTCTTGTAGGAAGTGAAGCCTAATTTTATGTTTTTCTCTTCTTTTCCTGGTTTGCAGGGAGCAGCTGGTTCTACATGAACCATTCTGTTGCCCCAGCTCCTCCTTTTATCAGGTGGTTCTAAATTGGCTGTACTATTTTTTGGTCATATATTGCCAAGTTCTTCAATTAAAGCTACTACAGTTGATGTTGCCACATTTTACAAATGAAGCATTTATTTTTCCTGTTTTTTCAATTCCACCCTCTGAAACAGTGAGGTAGGCCAGACCTAGAACTGCTAGCTAGGGGACCCTGATTGATAGCGCAACTACTTCATAATGATTTCAGTAGGTTCGGCAACCGTGGGCAAAAAAAATTGATAGACTTGTGTAAATGTCTAATGCACATCACCTGGCAAAATTAAATTTGTTTTCAATTTATGGGGGCTGATAAAATCTGCCCTCATCAAGTACTACAAAGCCTTTTCTACCATTCATGTTGGAAATGGAGTAAATGTTAGCTTGCCAAGAAGGTTTACACCAGCTCCCAATTCTTGTACTGGTGGGCACAAGTTGAACTTCATCCTCCTTGCTGCATATCTGAAGTGAAAAAATGCTTATTTACCTGTTGACAAATATTATTGTGGAATTCTTCACAGTTTTTTAGTGTTTCTATTTTTGAAAGTGGCATTGTGTTAACAGTTCCGTAAGTCCTGTAGCTACCTCTATTATGACAGATGGCAACTGTCTCTCTACCTCATTCTTTCAAATGATTTTTTTTTAGCAGTTTTACTGTTACCAAGGTAAATGTCTCCAGCTTTCCTTTAAAGATTGCCTATTTGATCTTATTTGGTTCGGTGCATTTCTTTCAAATATTATATATACATATAGCTATATACATATATATACATATACATATATACATATATACATATATACATATACAAGGGGGCAGCTCTCCGTCTGCCCAAGTGTAAGTGCAGTCAATATAAACGTAAAGCAAATTCGAGGGCTCAAACCCTGGTACCTAAGCACCGCAGTCAGAGACGTTAACGAGTGTGAGGATGACCTCAACTCAATGATACATTGCTTTTAGCTCTCTTGGCTTTGTGGTTAACGTCTCTGACTGCGGTGCTTAGATACCAGGGTTCGAGCCCTCGAATTCGCTTTACGTTTATATTGACTGCACTTACACTTGGGCGGACAGAGAGCTGCCCCCTTGTATGTTTGTATGAACTGCAAGGAAAACGGTGCCTCGTTCTATCCGATATTTAATGGGTTAACTGAGCTAGACGGACGAGCTGCTCTACTTGCACGAAGACACTTAACCTTAAAACCATTGCCATAGTGG
>SDVV010015335.1:0-14554 GCA_016164225.1 Gammarus roeselii | reverse complement strand
AATGCACTCTGGCCTTGCTGGCTTGTTGTCCATGTCCCCTAGACTCTGGTGTGCTGTGTCGTTTGTGCCTCATGTCCTGCAATGCACTCTGGCCTTGCTGGCTTGTTGTCCGTGCTCCCTAGACTCTGGTGTGCTATGTCGTTTGTGCCTCCTGTCCTGCAATGCACTCGGGCATTGCTGGCTTGTTGTCCGTGCTCCCTAGACTCTGGTGTGCTGTGTCGTTTGTGCCTCCTGTCCTGCAATGCACTCTGGCATTGCTTGCTCGTTTGGGCAGTTATGAAGCCACTGCCTTGCTGTGACTCGTTTCTGTGACGTCATTCCACTAATAAGTTTAATGACTACTAAGACACGAGAAAAGATATATCGAAGCATTCAAGTTAAAGTTCATTTAGTTCTCCCTGATTGGTCATTTGCATTCCCTAAGGAACATCACGAAACCAGGTTCATAATTTCTGTGTCCCACTTACGACAATCAATATGTTGTTGCAATATATACTGCCTGCAGGCGCTTGGTATATGTTTAGCCTCCTGGCGCATATATGATTAGACTAGAGGCATTTGGTAAATGATTAGCCTTCAGGCGCTTGGTATATGACTAGCCTAGAGGCGCCCTAATGTGTTTGTTATATGATTAGCCTCCAGGTGCTTGGGGTACGATTAGCCTCCAGGTGCTTGGTATATGATTAGTCTCCAGGGGCTTGGTATATGATTAGCCTCCAGGTGCTTGGTATATGATTAGCCTCCAGGTGCTTGGTATATGATTAGCCTCCAGGTGCTTGGTATATGATTAGTCTCCAGGTGCTTGGTATATGATTAGTTTCCAGGTGCTTGGTATATGATTAGTCTCCAGGTGCTTGGTATATGATTAGCCTCCAGGTGCTTGGTATATGATTAGCCTCCTGGTGCTTGGTATATGATTAGCCTTCAGGCTCTTGGTACACGATTAGCCTCCAGGTGCTTGGTATTTGATTAGCCTCCAGGTGCTTGGTATATGATTAGCCTCCAGGTGTTGGTATATGATTAGCCTCCAGGTGCTTGTTATCTGATTATCCTCAAGGCGCTTAGAATACGATTTGCCTCAAAGTCCTTGGTATGCTACTAACCATCATTCATGACGAAGTGACAGAGTTTACCTCATGACTCTATGACCGTAGTTCGATTCCCGGTGGCAAGGGAATTCTCATGCAAGAACCCGTGTCAAAATACTAGATACGTTTTAGCTAAATCGGATTAAGTAATGCAAGCATGTTTTTATTTATTTATTGTAGTATGGCTAACACCGAGCGTAGGTAAGACTTTAAAGCACAGTCAAGACATCGGAATAAAGACACCTGTTAAAACAATCAACCAAGGCCAACTAACGATGGCCAAGAGGAGTTTCATTCCAGGATTGCGTTCCCATGCGGCTGTTGAGAAATTCCAAGGACGTGTTTCAGGAACGCTGCTCTACAGTCATCAAAATTCCCAGCCTTGAACGTGGCTTTGAAGACTATCTTGATGAAATTGCTTTTGAAATTCTAATGAAATCTATTCAAAAGATGTTCGTTCATTTTATCATTCATGTGAAGTCGCCAAAGTTGGACCCAAGTTTGCTCTTTTTGACGTCCATGATAACGTGTCCCAGAAAACACACCTGTGGAATAGGGGTCAACCTAATAATCGCTTGATGTATAACTTGATGTATAACTATAGCCTCCAGGCGCTTATTGTATGATTGACCTTGGTGCGTTTGTTATATGATTAGCCTCAAAGAGCTTGGGGTACGATTAGCCTCCAGGTGCTTGGTATATGATTAGCCTTCAGATTCTTGGTATATGATTAGCCTCCAGGTGCTTGGTACATGATTAGCCTTCAGGCTCTTGGTATATGATTAGCCTCCAGGTGCTATGATTAGCCTCCAGGCGTTTGACATACGATTAGCCCCCAGGTGCTTGGCATATGATTAGCCTTCAGGTGCTATGATTAGCCTCCAGGTGCTATGATTAGCCTCCAGGGTTTCGGCATACGATTAGCCTCCAGGCATTCGGCATACGATTAGCCTCCAGGCGTTCGACATATGATTAGCCTTCAGGCGTTCGACATATGATTAGCCTTCAGGCGTTCGGCATACGATAAGCCCCCAGGTGCTTGTCATATGATTAGCCCCCAGGTGCTTGTCATATGATTAGCCTCCAGGCGTTTGGCATACGATTAGCCTCCAGGTGTTCGGCATACGATTAGCCTCCAGGTGTTCGGCATACGATTAGCCCCCAGGTGCTTGTCATATGATTAGCCTCCAGGCGTTTGGCATATGATTATCCTCCAGGCGTTCGGCATACGATTAGCCTCCAGGCGTTCGGCATACGATTAGCCTCCAGGCGTTTGGCATACGATTAGCCTCCAGGCGTTTGGCATACGATTAGCCTCCAGGCGTTTGGCATACGATTAGCCTCCAGGCGTTCGGCATACGATTAGCCTCCAGGTGCTTGGTACATGATTAGCCTTCAGGCGTTTGGCATACGATTAACCTCCAGGTGCTTGGTATATGACTAGCCTTCAGGCTCTTGGTATATGATTAGCCTCTAGGTGCTTGGTATATGATTAGCCTCCACGTGCTTGGTATATGATTAGCCTTCAGGCTCTTGGTATACGATTAGCCTCCAGGTGCTTGGTATTTGATTAGCCTCCAGGTGCTTGGTATATGATTAGCTTCCAGGTGCTTGGTATATGATTAGCCTCCAGGTGCTTGTTATCTGATTATCCTCAAGGCGCTTAGAATACGATTTGCCTCAAAGTCCTTGGTATGCTACAAACCATCATTCATGACGAAGTGACATAGTTTACCTCATGACTCTATGACCGTAGTTCGATTCCCGGTGGCAGGGGAATTCTCATGCAAGAACCCGTTTCAAAATACTAGATACGTTTTAGCTAAATCGGATAAAGTAATTCAAGCATGTTTTTATTTATTTATTGTAGTATGGCTAACACCGAGTGTAGGTAAGACTTTAAAGCACAATCAAGACATCGGAATAAAGACACCTGTTAAAACACTCAACCAAGGCCAAGTAACGATGGCCAAGAGGAGCTTCATTCCAGGATTGCGTTCCCATGCGGCTGTTGAGAAATTCCAAGGACGTGTTTCAGGAACGCTGCTCTACAGTCATCAAAATTCCCAGCCTTGAACGTGGCTTTGAAGACTATCTTGATGAAATTGCTTTTGAAATTCTAATGAAATTTATTCAAAATACGTTTGCTCATTCTATCATTCTTGTGAAGTCGCCAAAGTTGGACCCAAGTTTGCTCTTTTGACGTCCATGATAACGTGTCCCAGAAAACGCACTTGTGGAATAGGGGTCAACCTAATAATCGAACAAGGAATACACGTTCACTAAAGAAAAAAAAATCACACCTTTTTCTAAAACGCTTCAACTGCATCCTGGGAACTGCATCCTGTGGTGGGGTAGGAGGTGACAGTTAGCATTGGTCAAGTTAATTTATTTAACCTATGTTGAATGTTATGAGACGATCAAATGTTATGAGACAAACGGCGCGAAAAGCACTCTTTGACCTAGAGTGGTCAGGACTGTCCTTGAGATACCACTCTCGTCACGATCTTCACCAACCTCCCATCGTGCATCCTCATAATGTGTCCAAACTACCTCAGAACACGAATGTCTACTCTGTCCATCCCCGTCCTGATTCAAAAAGCATCATTTTTAATTTTATCCCTCCCCGTCACTCCGGCCATATCTCGCAAACATTTCATCTCTAGAACTTTCGCCTTTGCTCTTCACGTCTCCTCCCCCGTAGTGTATAGTTGCATACCCAATGTCATACCGGGCATTACACTCTTCAGTGAATTCAATACTTTACACCCTCACTTTACTTTGGATTTTGCTTCAGTTTCCACAAGTCCAGTCTTCACCATGAAAGAACCCTGTACTTAAAATACGGCACTTCCTCCAAAAACTCCGTTTATGTGAACACTGATTCGGCTCGTGTCGGCAATCCTCGAACATCTCATTTGTTTAGGTTCACCCATATTAACTCGCAGCTTCCTCCTCTCACACTCTACTAAACTCCCACACAAGCTTACTCAACTTTTCCATCGAACATGCCACCAGTTACGTATCATCTCAAACAGCGACTGATTCAACTGCCAACTCCGCCCATTTCATTCTAACAACACTAAACCTCGACCCAATACACTCGCGTTTACCTCCTTGACCACTCCCTCTATGTAGAGATTGAACAGCCAAGGAGACACAACGCAGCTAGCACTTACACTGTGAAGTAAGCACTCACCCTCGCTCCCTACTCTGACACATGTTCTGCTGCCAATTCGGAAACTCAGGACTGCTCTAAACATGTTTCCGCCCACTCTGTACAAACTTAATCTCCTCTTCAGTGCTTCCCTCTCGATCATATCTTAGCCCTCATCTAGATCCAAAAAGAACCACATCCTTCACCTTCGTAAGGCGATTCCCGCAGGCTTGTTTCACTGTAAATAAATGATCTGCAAACCTCGAAGTCACTTCTGAAGCCATACAGTTCCACGTCAATCGTACTATCCGTACGGTCACTAATCTCCTAGATTAACACTCTAGTGTACAACGTTTGCAGCAAACACAACACTAATGCCCATTAAGTTAATGCATTCATTTTTACCCTGCATTGCCCTTACCCAGGGGAACAATGTGAGAACTGCGTCACTCAATCGATAAACAATCCCCTACCACTTTCCAATCTAATCTACTGCCACCACTCCCCTCCTTAAGGACTCTGTCACAATACCGTCCAAACCAGGGCCCTCTCTGTTCCCTTCCCTTCTACCGCCTCCTTCACCTCTTCCTTAGTAATGTTCACAAGAATTATTGCTCCGGAACCGGCATCCATGCCCCACCAACCTCCGCCTCAAACCAGCCTCTCTGGCATCCTCCACATTCAAGAACTCTTCAAATTACTCGGATCATCTCTACCTAACATTAGCACTCTACAAAACAATCGGTGGCTTACATATTTTTCACCTACTCATTCCTTATCTCCCCCATCCGCGCCCTCTTCTCTTTCCCAAACAATTTCTTGCTCCCTTCAAAATTCTCCAACATCCGCTTATCGCAAGTACCATAAACGTCCCTCATTGCATTCCTCTTTTCTCTTCTCGCTATGGTGGCCATATGCCACCACCGACGTCGCCTGCTACACCTCTGCAAATGCTCTTCTCTTCCTCGTCGCCACACCGCCCCATTTTCCTCTCACCGTTTAACCACTCGCAACCCTTCCTCGTACACCCGCCCACACTGTGAACATCAGACATTTCTTGCACATCACAACACCGCATCTTTGAACGTCTCCCATTTTTCCGCAACATTCCGCAAGCCATGGCTCCTCACGATGGCATATACCTCCTTCAACGCCAGCTGGAGCTCCTCAGCTCAGCTTGATGCATTCAATTAACTCTTCTTCACTACTGTCTTCCTCCTCCCAATTTCATGTTTCCCTCCCACTCATTCTGTAGATGAGACATCCAGCACAACCCCCCATCCAACAGGCTCCCCACAACTACCACAACCGCACATCCCCACAACTACCACAAACCGCACATCTACCATAACCGCACATCTAACAGGCTCACCACAACTGACATAGAAATCAACACCAAATCCATCGGCGCTCTACCCACCACGCTCCCACTGGCCATCTTTGTTCATGTGTACATTTGGACATCTCGGTTCTTGAACATGCTTTTCACACCACCGGCTCTCACTTGATGCACAAACCAATCTGGTTCTCGCCACTATCATTACTGCCAGGAACCCCATACCTCACTGCCACATTCTCCACCATTACATCTAAAGCTCTCGCATTATCAGTTAATTAGTTAGGACAAGTTTTCTTTCTAGGTCCACAGAGGAACCTTTTGCCCAGCAGAATATCAACAAGTTCGCTTTTATATTGAAGGACTTCCAACACTTTCTACTCAGGTTCTAGATTGGATTAGATGTCCTTTTATTATCGAGTGGAGGTTATTGCTTCATTCACAAATGAAAATGGTGCACAAGGGAATGAATATTATTTGAGAACCATGCAATTCAAACCTCCTTATCGACGCCATGAATACGTGGGTGGTCTGTTAATCAACAGAACAATCACAATACATTCAACTTATGATGTTATTAAAATACGAAAGGGTGAGTCATTTTTCCATATGTTTTTCATCGTGCGATCTATTCTATATTTATTAAAATACAAACTTATTATTCATTATTGTACATCCCTTAGGGCTGATCCTACCGTCACTTGAATAAATGTAGTACATTATAGGGCTAACAGTAATGCTTCGTGAACCAGAACAACAACAATAAAGAAATCCGGTTATTTAACATAACACTATGCAAAGCAGTTTTTGCGCGCTAAAAAATTATCATTGGGATTAAGGCATGTGAGAGGGTATAGCAATGAAAGAGCGTGTAACGGGATAAGATGATCAGATTAAGGGGTCCCATCTCCACTGGGGCTAATATAACTAATATGATTGACTTTATAACAGTAAGAGCACCACGCATAAGAGCCTTCAATTAAAGTAGTTACGTGAACCATGTCAGACCACATATTTAGAATCTCCCAGGCAAGTCCTGTTCCTGTATTTATACCAAGAAAGCAAGGCCGTTCTCTCTTCCTTAATTCCTTCATTTATTGTTACCCTGCAGTAAGGACGACCATGTGGTCATTCGGAGGAAGACTGCCATATTGCCATACGTGGGAAGACTGCCATATTGCCGTACGTGGGAAGACTGCCATATTGCCATACGTGGGAAGACTGCCATATTGCCATACGTGGGAAGACTGCCATATTGCCATACGGGGGAAGACTGCCATATTGCCATACGTGGGAAGACTGCCATATTGCCATACGTGGGAAGACTGCCATATTGCCATACGTGGGAAGACTGCCATATTGCCATACGTGGGAAGACTGCCATATTGCCATACGGGGGAAGACTGCTATATTGCCATACGGGGGAAGACTGCCATGTTGCAATGCGGGAAAGATGGCCACGTTGCCATGCGGAAGAGGGCGGTCATGTTGTTGTGCGGAGGGCGGTCATGCCGTCATGCGAGGGAGGACTGCTATCGTTTGCTGGTCTATTCTCCCAAGCGGAGGACGAAGCGTTGCCACTCTATGCAAATAGATTTTTTCAACGATTCTTATTTGACAGACATTGCAAATTAAATTAAATTATGAAAATGGACTTGGATAAAAATCATTTAAATTCAAATAAATAATCTTCGAAGAGAGGAAATTCCCTTACGGAACGAAGTGTGCGGTTGGATGTGATGACCCAGACGGGGTGCCCTCCGACCCACTAAAAACCTCTCCCCGGCCTCCAGACCTGCTGATAGGATGCTGAATGCGTTGCCTCTCTGTAGGGCCAAACCCAACCGCTGCTGGGACCATAGAAATTCTCGTGAATTTCCAGTTGCCTCCACCAATCTACGTCCGATCTCCTTCACAATTCGCGCAGTTGACTCGCCATACACCCCTGTCGTCTTCAAGGCTATTGGCTCAAATTGGAACTGTCGGGTCAAAGCGCCATACTTCCTGCACTTACGTGTCTCTTCCTCTGTAGCTGCAGAACCAGGTGCAATGGCAGAACCTATCAAATTGGTCTCCACATGAGTGTCCACACAAGTAATGTCCCAACATAAATTCGAACAATCTTTGTAGAGGAAAACTGTGATTGCACCAGCCTCTTGCCATCACCTCTATCCAAGCCCAAAGATTCCAGCACCGATGGCAGTTTTGCTCTCTGCAAAGATTTCCTGACCTCGTTCAGCGCAGAGTGTCTGGCACTATACCTACAGTCCCAACTCGTCCATCCTCTGACCGCAGCAACACTGATGCTGTTGGTAGATTTTAAATCACACAATCAGAGCAACGGCAATGCGCAGTGTCTCTGGATCAAGTCGAGTCCCCAATGACTGAAAATAAATTATGATTTCATAATTGAGGAAATCGAATCTGTTCCCGTATCGATTACCGACTGTACAAGCTGGTCCCTAGTTTGTGATGGGACCTTAAGCCGCACGATTGCTGCATTGTTTTTAATACTTTAAATTTCACGTAGTTTAAAACCGGTAAAACCGGTCAGGAGGCCTTCAAAAGTGAGCTCCCTGGCCCCTGGTACGAACCAGGGGGCCGATGGGCAGTAGAAAGTAACCCCTTTCAGGGGGGACCAGCATCCCCTCCAGAGCGATGACAACCAAGATTCCAACGGCCATGAACGTCAGCCTCTCCAAGATGACCAGCGCCACCTCAGCCAAAGATGACCGGAGAGACAACCGCATCGACGAGTCAACCAGGAACGTCCTGGAAATCAGAAATCAACTAAGCCAAGCGACCAGCCTCTCTGAGCCGGAAGCAGAAATTTTCGCCTCAGAACCTAGCACAATTGACGATATTCTAACGAGACTCGAGGGTTATGTCCAGGCAATTTTTCTCCACATCCACGAACTCTTAAAGATCCAACAAACTAGAGAACCCGCAACTTGCGCAAGTACCTCTATGTCCGACGACAACCGAGCTCCGAGGACTGTAAGGAGGAAGCATTAAACGCCAACGACAGACCGGATATTTGTCCTTACACTCTGCGAGAAGAGCTGGGTGATGTCACCAGTGGCGACGAATGCTTTGTCATGAGAGTAGATACAAAACTTCAAAGTGACACAATTCTCTCCAAAACTAGACTCTGTGAAAAGCCATGCAAATAGTGCCACACCCGACTTTCTCTAAAAGTTCATGTTTGATCTACGTTGAAGATATCCCGAAGGAAGAAATCGAGGAGTACATCACTGGACTCGTTCAATACGAAGACTGCGTTGTCGAAGCAAAAATCGCACCAAATATCATACAAGGATGAGACCACCGCAGCCCTGGTAGTAAAATTCAACTGCCCTTCTCCACCAAAATATCTAGAGATTCCCTTTTGCGCCACCAAAACCAAGGTTACACCATTCGAGAGACGTCTAATGCGACGTTTTAAATGCCAGAAATATGGTCACACGAGAGGAAACTGCAATAGTAAGCAAAGATGCCCAAAATGCTCCCAAGACAACCATGAAAAACGGGAAGATCCCCAGTCGTACCAGTCCGAAAAACCGCAGTTTAACTGCAAAGTAAACAGACACCCTACCGGACACACGCGCCCTACGGGGGAGCCTATTATGACTCACGTTGAGGCTCAGGTGGAAATGAGGCCCAAATCAATCAACCTACCGGACACACAAATTGCCCAGAGGATGAGACTGAGAGCGATCCTCCAATACCAGAAGGATCACGGGGTCGGGCGACGAGAGGCTGCTGTCTCGATGAGCTCTTCCCAAAACGATCCTCCTACCCAGGAAGAAGACTGGCACCATTCCCCACCCACTTTCTCATAACGCTCAAGGATAGCGGTGCAAGCAAAGTGGCCTCTTCAACAAATCCATTTAAAATGATGGAATCGCTCTCCCAGCAAATGGGAAGAAAATCTAAAGACTTCCAACGACAGGGAACAGAGTATCTGGCCCACGTCGTAGAACGCGAACAAAGTAACTCATTGCAAAATATTACCGAAATTAACAAACTCAAGGTCACTGCTGAAATACAACAGTCCTTCAACAATTCCAAGCGAATTATTTACACTTCCCGCTACATACCCACAACAGACCTCTGTGCTTTCTCAGAAGGTCTGGCAAAGTATTAGAGTTAGCAACGTTTGTCTTGCCGACTGGATCGAATCACAAAACACTAGTTCTACCACAAACCAAATTACCTTCCCATGACGCGACGCACCGGAATCCATAGTAATCCCGGGTAAACAAGCAAAGACCAACACCTACCCAGTTGCAACGTGGCCTTCAATGTGCAAAACATGCCTTCAATACAGCCACGTCATCAAATACTGCCAGCCGCAGACACCCCAACGCTGTAAGAGGTGTGCCGACGAGAACGACAGAAAAGACTGCACAGCCCGCCAATCAACCACTGCTTATGCCTCCACGAGGCAGGCGACCGCCACTGCCAAGTATACATGGACCAGAAAGAAATAACAATCACAAAACGAGCGCAGAGTTTACTGGAGCAAGCCATCCAAAACTGGAAAGACGGAAATCCAATTTGCTTTGACTATGTCAGAGCAGTCAAATCGTCAATTTAACCAAACTCCTCCGACGATTCTCCTACAACGTCAAAACAATCCTTTAACAAGACTCCAACATTACCCCGTGACAGCAGCGCTACCCCACTCAGCCCAGCGACCGCCTCCGCCCTCGAGATGAATCCCCCATGCAATAATTCCTGCGATGACCAGGAGGACACAGAGGTGGATGCTACCTCCGCTGCCGACCAAGCAGCCAGGCTCACCTCTACAACAACGAAAAATATGAAGAAGTCTCCGATGCCCACTCACCACGTAGCAAAAAGATCAGTAACGACATACAGATAACGGCTCGCGATGATAAGAACCAAGAACTACTCCCACTTGTCATTACCGCGCCTCTATTCTGCGAAGGCCTAAGCGAGGGACGCGACCCTCCGTTTACGAGCCTGACCCTCGAACACCCCACCAGCGAGAACGACCATCGCCAGGACGGCCACGCGCTCAAAACCTATATCGAAAAACTCATATTTGGGACTTAAACAACCTGTCACCTTTCTTGTCTCAAATAACTCGCAGTCTACACATCCAACCACGCAGTTTAAAGAGATTACCACAGAAAAGAGCGCTCTCGCTCAAGAAACAAACACAGAGAGCATTTACTCTCGTCCTCCAGTGACAGCATTCACAGCCGCGAACGCAGCAACCCCAGCAGAACACGCTCTACCGAAAGCAGCTGCTCCCGCGAGCACTCTCGATCAAGGACTCCTGGGCTAACTCATAAACACGAACACCACGAAGACGCTCGCAAACCACGCGACCACTCCAGATCATCAAGATCAGAGTGTGAAAAGCCCTCAAAATGAACACCAAAATACTTCAGTGGAACTGCCAGGGACTTTGAAACAAGAAAGACTAATTACTATCCTTAATCGCCACCCATAAGCCTTTGGTGATAGGCCTCCAAAAGATCAAACTCCGAGAGACCGCCACCTTCAGAATCCCCCAATACAGCATACGCCGCCGCGAAGGCCACAACAACGTGACTGCTCACGACGGAGTGGCACTTATGATCTACCAAAGCGTACATCACCTTCCCCTTCCCTGAGGACAGAACTCCAAGCTATCGCTATAAAGATAGGCGTCTCAAGGCCAATAACAGTAGTATCCATCTACTCGTCACGAAGCCATGACCTCTCTGAAGCACTAATGACCAAATTGCTAAACCAACTGCCCTCGCTAATACTCCTCCTTGGAGACGCCGACAGCTACCATGAAACATGGCGATGCGTGTGAACAGACCCCAGGGGAGCGAAAATGGCTACCACCATAAACACTCACAACCTGGTCCTTCTCAACGACGGACACCCCACCCGAATCACCCCCGAAAATGAAACTGCCATCGATTTATCCATATGCTTCCCCACTCTGGCACCCCAACTCGATTGGGGAGTTTTGCCTTCAACACACGACAGCGACTATAACCCAGTCATCATATCGCTTCTTACCAGCCAACCAACCAAGAAACCCTGCCGCACAATAACTTCGATTCAACTACCGGAAAGCCAGCTGGGTGGAATATTCAACACACATCGCGAGGAGCGATATGGATAACATCCCCGAAAACATTTCGGAACACGACCTCGTCGCCCAACTATACGAAAAGTTTCAAGCTGCAGCCGTGCCAAGCATTCCCCAAAACGCCCCATCAACCTTCTTACCGAAATCATGATGGTGCCGAGAGGTGCAAGAAGCAAGAGATAAGCGTGAAAGGCTATACCATGCCTACCGACTCACACGGTCCCCCAGGAATAGAGTAGCGTGGAAAAAAGCATCTGCTGTATACCGAAAACTAAGAGTGGTAAAGAAACGTGAAAGCTGGGCTCAGTTAGTCAACACTATTAATCGCAACACCCCCCTCTCCCAAGTGTGGGAAAAATCCGACGTTTCCAGGGAAAACCCGAGCGACCTAATAACATCCTTTCAGACCGAGGCCGAACTTATTCTTCTCGCGCGGAAATCGCAATTAAACTAGCTCAGACTTTTAGCCAGATTTCGCTATCAACAAACTACACGGCTTCGAGAAAGTGAACATCTTCACTTTACTTCTAAAAACGAAGAGGCCTACAACAACCCTTTCTCCCTCCACTGACTACAGTGCGCAATAGACCATACACGTGAAACTTCACCTAGGCCAGACCATGTGCACATCAACATGATAAAGAATCTCTCAAATGGCGCCTGTGAGCACTTATTAAAAGTGTTCAACACTCTGTATTCGAACTCATTTTTTCCCGATCAATGGCGAGAATCTGTAATTATCCCAATACCAAAACCCGGGAAATTCCACGGTGACCCATTTAACTATCTCCTCATCGCTCTTACCAGCGTCCTCTGCAAGACCATAGAACGAATGATAAACACGCACATTGTCCACTACCTTGATATGCATGCAGGAATCAACAGCATCCAGTGTGGCGGCCGCAAGCGCCACTCTACGACGGACCACCTTGTAAGACTGGAATCTAACATAAGACAGGCATTTGTCCAAGGGGAACACGTGGTTCCATATTTTTCGACGTGGAAAAGGCATTCGATGCTACCTAGAAATTTGGCATCATGAAGGATCTCCACCGCAAAGGGCTGAGAGGCCACTTACTACGTTACATCTACCAATTCATGCAAAATCGCACCCTCATGGTCATGGTCGGCGACACCCTGTCACCCTCCTATCCGCCAGGAATGGGCGTCCCCCAAGAAAGCGTACTCTGTCACGCTTTTCATACTCAAAATCGACCAGATAGCAGACATTCTCCCGCGCGACGGAAGATTGCTTCCATCACTATACGTGGATGACTTACAAATAAGCTTCAGGCACCCTAGCCTCTTAACAATTCAACAGGAACTCCAGAGATGTCTAAACCTAGTCGGGAACTGGGCTTCCTTAAACGGATTCCGATTCTCGCCCTCCAAACGAAAAGCATGCACTTATCTGTTATGACCGGCTTACACCTAAAACCAGCTCTAACGCTGAACAACACTCCGCTAGTGAACGAGGAATAAATAAAATTCCTCAGTCTTGTGTGGGACCCTAAACTCACATGGTGACCTCGTATTACAGCCCTGGAGACTCGCTGCAAAAAGGCAACCTGACTTATCCTCTCTGTAACATCCTTGAAATTCGGAGCCGATATGGACACCGGCATGACGTTATTCAGAACAGTAATACGCTCGCACATTGACTTGTAGAAATTGTTTACGGTTCAACAGCTAAAACCACTCTTGAACCTCTCTCAATCATCGTGAATAACGCCCTGCATATCACAACCGGTGCGTTCCGTTTGATCCATCGAATCCCTGAACGTGCTTGCTAACGTGCTTCCTCTTCCGCTCCGGAGAAACAAACTCTCACTACAGTACTGTTTCAAGACAAGGAGCTACATCAATAGCCCAGCACTCTGATGTCACCAACATTCTTGATAAACGCCTCTTTGCGGCTAAGAAGAACATATGCCCACCCTTTTCTCTACGTGTGGACAACTTACTGACCTCGCTGAACATAAGTCGCAGAGCAATCAAGCCTTCATTCTCATATCGAATTCTTCAAATCAACACACCAACTTGGATGATCAGCCCACCGCTTTTCAACCTATATTTGCAAACTTACCCTAAAGCATCAACCCCCAACCAACACGTACCACCGAGAATTCTCGCAACGACTTAATGAACAGTTTTCTGAGCACCGCCATTTATACACTGACTGCTCCAAAACGTTGGACGGAGTGGGAGCTGCCGCTGTGGCCGAAGGGATCTTGCGTTCGGCCGCCCTACCCCATGAGGCCTCGTTTTTTCTGCAGAGCTGAACGCACTTGAATGGGCCATCTCCATTACAAAAAGTGACCGCCTCACCAAATATGTTATATTTTCGGGCAGTCTGAGTGTTATCACCTAGCTGAAAACTCTGCACTTTGATCACCCTGCCTTTAGAAAAATGCAACTCGACCTACTCACGATGTCCGAGACGGGCCAAGCGGTCGAGTTCTGCTGGATTCCTGAACACGTGGGAATAAGAGGAAACGAGCGCGCAGATTCCCTCGCTTAACAGGTGTGTACCAGCAAGAACTATTCATCTCCATACATTACCGAGACTGGTTCCCAGTCATCAACTCACGAATAACATCACGATGGGACGACTCTTGGCAACAAAGTGGACAAAAGATGCTTGCAGTTAAACCATCCGTGGGAGAATGGGACACCAGGTTTTCTGATAGGAGAGACCAAGTGTTCATCAACCGTCTATGCACGGGACACGCGTGGATAACTCACAACCACCTAATGGACGTTGACATGGGACCGAACGCACCACCATGCCCCTGTTGCCACCAAATGGCAATAAGCGTGAAGCACTTGCTAGTAGATTGTGATGCACTCGC
>SDVV010015334.1:0-14554 GCA_016164225.1 Gammarus roeselii | reverse complement strand
AACTGTTCCCTTTCTTGATGTTATAACAACAGAAATGGCACATGAAGCTCTCATAGACGTTTTACTTTTTACTTAAGAACTTGCTATTTTGTTATCAATAGGCAACCTAGTTTGTGCCAATAGGCCTGTTGTTGTCTTCCTACTCTTGTAAACACTTGTAAACGAATGATGTGTGGAACTTTTCAGTTACGAGCAAGACAGATAGCGGGGAACATTCGATGGAAGATGGAACAGATAACGGGAAACATTCGATGGAAAATGGAACAGCTAGCGAGGAACATCAGATGGAAGATGGACCCGATCGCGGGGAACATTCGATGGAGGATGGAATAGCTAGCGAGGTGCATTCGATAGAAGATGGAACAGATCATAGCGGGGAACATCCGATGGAAGATGGAACAGTTATTGGAGAACATTCGATGGAAGATGGAACAGTTAGTAAGGAACCTTCGATGGAAGATATGAAACCGACCGCCAAAAAACAGCCACGAGTCAGGAGTGTCGGTACTTTATGAGCGGGAGTTTTTTTAATGATCCCTAAATTCGAATATAAGTTACATTCACGGAAAACACGGTCCTAATATTCTGTAGATAATGCATCAGAGCCAAATATGCTCCGAGTAATTTATTTAGACTAGAGTAGGTGTGATTTGAAAGAAAATCTTTTGGCACCCAGAGTAAATGTTCTATGTTTTGTGATTCATAATGATGAAGTTATACAGTTCACGTAATATATCAATAACAATTGAACATGCAGCACAAAGATTTTTGATAAGGATGCAAGAACGGGTAAAATAAACACCGTATATCTAATACAACGGCAACGAAGGTCACCTTAGATTTAATAAATGTAACGGCAGATGAATGATATCAAAAATAACGTCAACTTTTGCATCATTATTTCAAATAGAACAAGCGTCCTACTCCGTGGAGTCGGTTTATGACCAATATCATATCGCATGTGCACCAGTCCACGTAGATGCCCTCTACCTATCAGTTCAGCGAACACCTTTCCATAAAATACATAATGCTCGATTGATGCGATATTGATGCGTCGATCAATTTCTTGGTTCTGAATCAACAAGGGTGACACATCCAAAATTATATTCGAAGTCTGAGTAGTAGCAGAATTGTAACTTATATTAAACTATGATTGCGGGGCTTCGTTGATTAGAATTTCGTGATGGCATTGACTGATGAAATAAATGTTTTTTCAACTACGAACTTCAATGGTGACTTTATGACTAGTCGTTCCTTAAAGAAAGTTCATCTGCAGTCCGACGACTTGGTCCCACAGATGATCAAATTCAAAATGGTTAGAGTCGCTAGTAAATGAACACACTATTGTCTTTCTCAGTAGCTATGGAACAGCTCCATAGTATTCTCTGGCTGCCTGTGAGAACTATGCACGGCTAAACAGTCAAACTTGACAATACAGAGGCTGAGTGTTTCATCAATACAGTAATTCCAATTCCTCCATATGGTCGAGCGACCTGAACGAATATTCCACACAACTGAACGGTTGAAAAAATATCGTACGTCGCGATGAAACCTTCAGGCATATACTCTATTACACTCTATTATACTCTATTATTCTCTATTAAACTCTATTATACTCTATTATACTGTATTTCACACTATTTTACTCAGATATACCCTCCTCGAATAGTTGTGGCACTGATACGTCTTGCCGTGCCTCAAATCTTCTTAGGAAAAACTCTAAACTGAACATGGCATTTGTGGATCCATATTTTATATCATTTATGTATATATGATTGAGATCAACTTTTGCAATATGAAACATTATTTTCCATCTCTTAAATGCCTAATAACTATCATTTGTTGAGTACATCACTATCAACAAATTTGATGATCCACTAAGGAAATAATTGGTGTCATGCAGTAAACATCCATTTCATGCCATTTTGTTCAAAATATTGAACAATTTCTACCATTAAATAATACTGTTCGAGACTCATATCGTGTGATGTGTTCCGAATATAAGTAGAGAATATAGCGACGAGAACGGCATTCTAGAGTCACTTTTGGGCGGGGCGGGGGTAAGCGCGATGCTGCAATCTTGACTCAAGCGGGCATACGGCGGTCGCCGCGAAGGCGGAGCGGCGTGAAAGAAGCGGACAGACGGAAAGCTTATACATAATAATAGAATATATATTTACATAAGGGTATTAGCATTTCAATGCTTGGGGGTTGTTGCAACTTCGTTGCATGTCATATAGCATTTTCAATGCTGTGCCCTCTGAATGTTTTTTTGGAGGTATTGATAAACATACATTTATAAGATATTTTTCCATTGATAATCACAATTACATAATAATTTACAAGCTGTATTAAAATTCAAGACTCCATACATATTTTTCTTTCACGATTGTTGATTTCCAGGCACGTTCATGATGAATTTTTCAACCTTGATATCATTTCTACGTCGTTCGCTATTGGAGAATCGCTCAATTATCTTTTTCACTGGTACATTTTGACATAGATAATGGGCAAAGTAGATGCCGTATGCGCCACAGACCAACGATAGATCACTTTGGATTGGTTTCTGTAGTACAAAAGTTGTATTTTTGCATGGAAAATATAACACGATGCTATATTTCCTGCATATATTTTTGGATTGAACCCAAAGGAATCAAGAAAGTAGTGTTTGATTTCGCTTTTGAATATAAGGATCCAATGTCCCATTTTATTAGGATCGCTTTCGCTGTTAACAATCATGTAGCCGTTCATTTGATGCATCGGCATTCTGTTTTACGCAAAACATTCTATATAGGCGTGTTTCATAATTGGAACGCTAGTGGATATAAGGGGAATACCCTCCTTGACGAATTTATTAGGATTGCGCCGAGTGTATAACCTACCAGGAACAAGATCTTATTCGTAGTGGATGGATTTTCACAGTTCACTGTTATACGTATGTTTGCTCGTTTTTCTAGGTTGATGACATCTTCAGAGTCGGTGGGTCTTGTATCCATAACAAATATACTTCTTCCTGCAGGGAAGTTTTGTCTTGTGATGAGATGAGCGCTGTTGCGGCTCCCTAGAGCCGAAAGGGTTTGATGGTATGCTTGGGCACACTCTCTGGGGAACGATGATCTGATGTTGGTAACGCAGTTTCCGTTTACGTCAACAATAACAATTGTGAAATCATTATGCTGGAAGTAATTTGGATTGCGATCATATGCCCCGTTGTGTGCAGCTTGATCAATGAGAAACGGGGCTATTTTATGTGGAACAACCCCGTTGAAAGGGGAATTAATTGAGATTGAGTTTTGACCGGTAGGAAACACGATTGGTTTGACAATAGGTCGATCAAACATGTATTCAATCATGTCATTGTTTTGTTGTGAATGCTTTGTTAAGAGCAAGCAAAGCTGTAGGGTATGGTACAACTTTTTTACACCATAATTTGCATGAATCAACTAAATAGATGTATTGTTCATTGTCATGTGTTAGAAGAACGCTACTAGGTTTTGCCAGCTCCAAACGTATATTTACGCTGACATTATCCAATAAATAACTATTGCTACCGGATACGTCAAAATTTAGTGGCCCCATCATATGTATACCATGACGTACACTTTCTTGAATCCAGCTCTCATTTTCGTTTTGATTAGTAAAATTCGCCGCGACGATGGTTTCTGGAATGGGTGTTAGCAATGATTTATACATCATATTCAACCCTTTACTATTTAAATCGGAGTTCTTCATGGTTGTATAGGCGTTGAGAGTATGAAATCCTCTGTTGTATGCTATTATGACTGTGAATCTGTGCTGGAGCCTACTCGAAAAGGGAAACATGTAGTGAACAGACACAAGTTGTGTATGTACAGCTATACCCTTGTGGATAAAGAAGGGGAAAATTGTAAAGCACAAAGTAGTAGATTCGACTACAGTTCCCCTCAAGGAGATGGAAACACATCTTGTTAAGAATATGTTGCTGGATTATAATGAATACATGTCAACCTTACTATTGTTCCCCATCCCCGTCCTCACCAAACAAAACGTAAAAAAAAATTGCGAAAGCAAAACATGTGAATGCTGCGGAGACACTTTTGAAGAAAATGGTAAAAAACGAGTACGTCATCATATCCATTACGTCAAGGGTGTCTTCGGCCCCAATAAAGAAGTCATAACAGGAAACTACATTGGGGCTCCTTGTTCTAATTGCAACATGAGAATAACGGAGGAACTTAGGTTCATGCCTTGTATTGCTCACAATGCATCGGCCTATGACATGCGCTTCATACTGAGAGGATTGGACGGTAAAAACTTTTCCAAAATGAATGTTTTACCAAAACAATTAGATAAAATGTTCAGCATCTCTGTCTCCTTGAATGATGCCACGAGCATTTCGGTGTCAAGTTCATCGACTCGTTCTCATTCCTCAACTCAAGTTTAGACAGTCTTGCCAAAAATCCTAGAGATAGTGGGCATGACATGTCACTCCTCAAATCCCATCTCACAAGTCTCGGTTACAGTGACAAGGTTCTAGACCTCGCCACTCGAAAAGGACATTTCTGCTACGAAGCTATCGCATCGGATTCTGTGCTGGACCAAACTGACATCGTGCCGCAACAAGCCTTCTACAGTCAACTTCGAGGCAAAGGAATATCGGACTCTGATTATGCTGAAGTGCTCGAAATGTGGGAGGCAGCAAACTGCAAGACGTTGCGTGATTACATGATCATATACCTGCTCATCGACACGCTGCTGCTGGCCGAAGTCTTCCAAAAGCTTAGGGAGACCATGACACGTGACAATACCCTGGACCCCGTCCATTTATAGACTGTCCCTGGCTTTGCAATGCAAGCCGCCCTCTACGAAGGAAAGATGAAACTGGCCTGGTCAAAGATATCGATCTCTTGAACTTGACTGTCAGAAACACACGAGGCGGATTCATGACGTTGACGAAAGTTCTTACCAAGATAAACAATACCCGATGCAAAGACTGTGACACTACATTACCCGTGTCTTCAGCAGCAATGTGGGACTTACACAGTCTTTATGGTGGATGCTTGAGCGAACCCCTCATCATTGGCGAGATCCTCGAGCTCACACCTTAAGAAATTCAAGCATTCGACTTGGTAAACAGACTTTTCTGGCGAGTATAAGTACATTGCCTGCTTGGATGCATAAGTCAGCGATGAAATTGCAAGAAAAACAGATGGGCTGTCACTCCTGCTACATCACAAAGAGATTACCTTGGACGATGTTTCGCCTTTCACAAAAAATCTCTTGGCTAGCTCAGAACATCTCATAAACAGAAAACGAGCAGATCGTAAGCTTGTTGCAAGCCATCTACCTCAAACTGACTATCTCGTGGCCCTGGAACTTCTTTACGTACTGATCAGGCAAGAACTGGAAGTCACCAAGTTTCATCAAATTTTTCGCATCAAGCAGGAACCGGTCTACAAAACCTTCATCATGGAAACTATCCAGAAATTTCAGGAGTCTACGAACTCCTTTGAAAAGGCCCTATTCAAATTGCTCTCGAATAGTATATACCCGCTCAACATAAGTCTAGAGGCAAAAGTCTTATGCACCCCCTAACGAGTTCCGGAAACACGCTGCCAAACTCGCTCCTAAAAAACTGCTACGCCATCGGCCCCAAAACAGTCATCATGATCCTCAGAAATATATATACGAATGGTTCATCCACTCCAAGTTGGATTCTTTGTGCTTGAAAAAAGCAAAAACAAAAGTCTACAGCTTCTTCTATGACACACTGAAGCCACTCTACGGTGACAACGTCTCGCTCATCTACTCGGACACTGATTCGTTGCTGATCCAGTTCAAAGGCGTGGCCGACATTGAAGCGGAAATGCGCCAAGCTCCCCTGGCTGAATACATGGACTTCTTCAACTATCCCAAAAATCACCCCTTGTTCGATGAATCCAAGAAAGGACAGCTAGGACTACTGAAAAGAGAAACAGCTGATGACTACCCGAGTTAAATCACCTGCTTACAACCAAAGTGTTTCAGCACGTTGCTTTAGTCCGACGTAACAAAATCGGCTGCTAAAGGTGTCAATTACCAGACACAAGCCAAAATCAAACATGAACAATGAGGGACATTCATAACCAGAAAACATACACACATTTTGAGACAATACACAACATTCGTGGGGCAAGCATGCCAGTTTCAAACTGTACGCAGTATCAAAAACTGCCTCAGTAAATTTAAGAATAAGCGCTACTATCTCGACGCATGCACAACTCTTGCCTATGGGCATCCGGACATTCCCCAAAAAATCAATTGAAAATAAACCTACCATCGCTAAAAAGAAGAAGCGATGTGCCTTGGCTAATGATGTCGACGAAGAAATGGATTTAACATGGAAGAGTCGCAAGCCGGGTGAGACCGTCTTTGACGAATGTACTCGCGATAAAAGCAGCTCCACGTCTTCAGGATTTATCCTGTAAATGTTCATAAAATGTAAATAATCCTTGTATGTGAATAAAATAATTAAATATAAAATTCGTTTGATTGTCCTAGTAATAAGAGTATATATTGATGTCTACAAGCGGTTTGTTGTCAGTATGACGTAGGACCCAGTGCAGGATGCAGGAACCGGAGGACTTTTTTGTCTATGTCTCATCGCTAGGCAGTAGCCAATTGTATCAAAACAATACGTCATCAAGTTTTACAAATAGTATTTATCCAGGTATACAGCTACAGGGAGAGTGGAGTGTAGGACTTGTAGAAGTGTTCTATAATGATTGGTTCAAGATAAAAAGCATGATATACAATATACATTGTAATCTACATAGACTATTTGAATGCTGAAAATGAACGAATCGGGCATGAAAAAGCTTTGTTTATTCCTAGCGAGAATATCACAGGCAATACATTGGAAGGTTACATCTCCGAGCTAGAAATCAATATAAGAAAAAGTCTGTTAAGAAAACAAATCGTTAGAGATGAAGGAAAATTGTTTGAATATGATGAGACCACACGACGCATAAAGTTCGATGCCTTTATTTCACAAAACATGTCGCAACACAAATATACTGAAGCTATGGTGAATTGGTACTTTGTCGGAAAAAGATCGGCAGATTTAATGTGTGGAGCGATATGCAAATATAATGTCGGTGAAGGTGGCGTAAGCAAAAAAATGTCCTTTATGAACGATAATTACGCTACATAAACGTTTACTCCGATATAATTTCATGCAGTTTTATGGGCGACAAGCAAGTCAATATTCTTGATGTTATTCCTATTAATAACTCTAATTCATTCACACGCGCCCATGTCATGTATAAAAAATTACAGCGCAGTCATATTGATTCCATTTCCATCGATCTGCAAGATGGTGTTAGCGGTAACATCCCGCTCAAGGATGGTGGATCTAGCCTATGCGTATTGCATTTTAAAAGAAGCTAGAGCCTTATAAATATAACACTGGATATAAAAAAGGTCATTTGGTATCAAGCAATCATAAGGGTGGTATATGCATATCTGTCGTACAAACAATACGAAGTTTTATTCGCGAAATGTGACAAAATACGCGATAGAAGTTTTCATGATATTGACAGATTCACAAGTCCGATATCGTACCAGAGGGGTAGTGGTTTCTTCTCAACCATAGCCAGTCTTGTAAGACGCACATTGCCTTTTCTACGAAGAACATTACTGCCTGCAGATGCCGATATGGCTCGGAACATGGTTCACGATTACTCGGAGCAGAAAGATATACGACAATCAACAAAGGAACATGGGGTTGCTACACTCAAGAATGCTATAAATAAAAGCCATGGTTGGAGGTAAGATCACAGGAAAAGTAACGAAAAATCGTAAATTGAAGAGGAATCATGGAAGAAAGATGGAGTCGTGTCGTCCATAATTTAATTACTAATAAATACCAGTGTTCATGTATCAATGACGTTAGTTTCGGGTAAGGTTCTATACCGACAACATGCTTGGTGGATCATCTCTCAACATGACAGGACGAGAAGCCCCTACGGAAAACTATGAAATGTGGGTGATTGATATGTTCCCCTCCATCAACAAGAAATACTTAATTGAATCAAGTATCAAATCGAAATTTGAAAGAAACTATCTAAGTACAAACAGTAGTCTGTATGATGGTAGAATTGCCGATTCCTTTATAGAATTTTATATTCCAGGATCGGATAATGAAATGGTTCACTTGAGCTCGTTAACTGCAGAAGTGAAAATCCGTGTTAGAAATGCAGATGGAAGCGCATTGGCCGCCGCTGCAAATGTTACACTCGTTGACGGATTCTTTCATCGTATGTTCCAAAGTCACTCTCTATTCTTAAATGGTGTTCAGTGTGAAGGAAACAGTTATACAGGACAACTAAATAATCTCAACGCCAATACATCCATGAAGAACTTCGATTTAAATAATAAAGGGTTGAATATGATGTATAAATCATTGCAAACACCCATTCCAGAAACCATCGTCGCGGCGAATTTTACTAATCAAAACGAAAATGAGAGCTGGATTCAAGAAAGTGTACGTCATGGTATACATATGGTGGGGACACTAAACTTTGACGTATCCGGTAGCAATAGTTATCTATTGGATAATGTCAGCGTAAATATACGTTTGGAGCTGGCAAAACCTAGTAGCGTTCTTCTAACACAAAACAATGAACATTACATCTATTTAGTTGATTCATGCAAATTATGGTATGAAAAAGTTGTGCCATACCCTACAGCTTTGCTTGCTCTTAATAAAGCGCTCACAAAAAAACAATGACATGATTGAATAAATGTTCGATCGACCTATTGTCAAATCAATCGTGTTTCCTACCGGTCAAAACTCAATCTCCATTAATTCCCTTTTAACGGGATTATTCCTCATAAAATAGCCCTGTTTCTCATTGATCAAGCTGCACACAACGGAGCATATGATCGCAATCCAAATTACTTCTAGCATAATGATTTCACAATTGTTATTGTTGACGTAAACGGAAACTGCGTTACCAACATCAGATCATCGTTCCCCAGAGAGTGTGCCCAAGCATACCATCAAACCCTTTCGGCTCTAGGGAGGCGCAACAGCGCTCATCTCATCACAAGACAAAATTTCCCTGCAGGAAGAAGTATATTTGTTATAGATACAAGACCCACCGACTCTGAAGATGTCATTAACCTAGAAAAACGAGCAAACATACGTATAACAGTGAACTGTGAAATTCCATCCACTACGAATAAGATCTTGTTCCTTCTAGGTTATACACTTGGTGCGGTGTCATCCAAATAAATTCGGCAAGGAGGGTATTCCCCAACTATCTACAGTAATCATGGATAATAATCAGATTGACCTTATATCCAATAGCGTTCCAATTATGAAACGCGCCTATATAGTATGTTTTGCGAAAAACAGAATGCCCATGCATCAAATGAACGGCTACATGATTGTTATCAGCGAAAGCGATCCTAATAAAATGGGACATTGGATCCTAATATTCAAAAACCAAAACAAACACCACTTTTGGGATCCTATGGGTTCAATCCAAAAATATTTGGAGGAAATATAGCATCGTATTATAATATCCATGCATAAATACAACTTGTACTACAGAAACCAATCCAAAGTGATCTATCGTTTGTCTGTGGAGCATACTGCATCTACTTTGCCTATTATCTATGTCAAAATGTACCAGTTAAAAAAATAATCGAGTGATTCTCCAATAGCGAACGACGTAAAAATGATATCAAGGTTAAAAAATTCATCATGAACGTGTCTGGAAATCAACAATCGTGCAAGAAGAATATGTGTGGAGTCTTGACCTTTAATACAGCTTGTAAATTATTATGTAATGGTAATTATAAATAAAATAAAAATCCTATAAATGTATGTTTATCAATACCCCTCTAAAAACATTCAGAGGACACAGCATTGAAAATGCTATATGACATGCAACGAAGTTGCAACAACCCCCAAGCATTGAAATGCTAATACCCTTATGTAAATATATATCCTATTAACATGTATAAGCTTTCCGTCTGTCCGCTTCTTTCACACCGCCCCGCCTTCGCGCCGACCGCCGTATGCCCGCTTGAGTCAAGGTTGCAGCATAGCGCCCTACCCCCGCCCCGCCCAAAAGTGACTCTAGAATGCCGTTTTCGTCACTATATACTCTACTAATATACAGAATCCTATTAAGTTTTACTGACACTCGAACCAAACTCCTCTTCGCACAGTAGTGGCCCTGGAAGGTGCTTATTATATGTACCCTTTGCTGATGCCAAAATGGTCTAATTTGAAGACCTTATCAGCAAGGTCTGAGCGGCCAAACGCTCAATGGGTGCAGTTCTGATCGCGTACTTGTGAGTTCAAGATTTTAGTGATAAGGAACATAAAATGCAATGTAAAACAGCAGAGTGTTTTCTGCAGAAAGATTTTTGAGAGGAATTAGGGATTTGAAATCACATGAGATTTGTGATTTCAAGAGTCAGTCCACCGTCTTCTCAATAAAATCTGACATTTGACATTATTAAAAAAACAGTTTTTATCAAGTATTTAACACATCTTCTTTGTCGAAGTCTCACTGTATTGCCTCGAGTTGCTTCATGATACGTAAATTATTATTATTATCACAAAAGGCGAGTCAAGGTGGACAATGTTGCGGCAGGCTGTTGGCCGGAGAAGATCATTGTAAGGCTCCATCCACAACCTCATTACAGATGACGAATTAGCGTGGTTATGTTGAAGCAACCTGTCGGCCAGAGAAGATCATTGTGAGGCTGTATCCACAACCTCATTGCAGACGATGAGTTAACGCGGTAAATGAAGCAACCTGTCGACCCTAGAAGATCATTGTAAGGCTGTATCCACAACCTCATTACAGACGACGAGTCAACGCGGTTATGATGAAGCAACCTGTCGGCCGGAGAAGATCATTGTAAGGCTCCATCCACAACCTCATAACAGACGATGAGTTAACGCGGTTATGATGAACCAACCAGTCGGCCTGAGAAGATCATTAAAAGGCTTCATCCACAACATCATTCATGACGATGAGTTAACGCGGTTATGATGAAGCAACCTGTCGGCCGTAGCAGATCATTGTAAGGCTTCATTCACAACCTCATTTTAAAGACGACGAGTTAACGCGGTTATGATGAAGCAGCCTGTCGGCCGGAGAAGATCATTGCAAGGCTCCATCCACAACCTCATTACAGACGATGAATTAACGCGGTTATGATGAATTAACCTGTTAGCTGGAGAAGATCATTGTGAGGTTTCATCCACAACCTCATTACAGACGATGAGTTAACGCGGTTATGATGAAGCAACCTGTCAGCCGGAGAAGATCATTGTGAGGCTGTATCCACAACCTCATTACAGACGACGAGTTAACGCGGTTATGTTGAAACAACCTGTTGGCCGGAGAAGATCATTGTGAGGTTTCACCCACAACCTCATTACAGACGATGAGTTTACGCGGTTATGATGAAGCAACCTTTCGGCCGGAGAAGATCATTGTAAGGCTCCATCCACAACCTCATTACAGACGACGAGTTAACGCGGTTATGATGAAGCAACCTTTCGGCCGGAGAAGATCATTGTAAGGCTCCATCCACAACCTCATTACAGACGACGAGTTAACGCGGTTATGATGAAGCAACCTTTCGGCCGGAGAAGATCATTGTAAGGCTCCATCCACAACCTCATTACAGACGACGAGTTAACGCGGTTATGATGAAGCAACCTTTCGGCCGGAGAAGATCATTGTAAGGCTCCATCCACAACCTCATTACAGACGACGAGTTAACGCGGTTATGATGAAGCAACCTTTCGGCCGGAGAAGATCATTGTAAGGCTCCATCCACAACCTCATTACAGACGACGAGTTAACGCGGTTATGATGAAGCAACCTTTCGGCCGGAGAAGATCATTGTAAGGCTCCATCCACAACCTCATTACAGACGACGAGTTAACGCGGTTATGATGAAGCAACCTTTCGGCCGGAGAAGATCATTGTAAGGCTCCATCCACAACCTCATTACAGACGACGAGTTAACGCGGTTATGATGAAGCAACCTGTTGACCGGAGGAGATACTTTTAAGGCTCCGGAAATAAACTGGAATGATCATAACTCACAGCCGTGGTCAGTTATTCTGAGACCTCTAACACAAGTAATATACGTTGTCCTGTTTTACTGTGAGTTACGCGTTCTAAACTCAGAACGGTTAACATGATCTCGATTTGTTCACTTCATAACTCATTAAGTTCAGGAGTATTTTCTGACATAGTTTGAGATGGTAATATTTCCATAGTAGTTTCGAGCAATAAAAGTGATTGGATGGAAAAGGAGTTGGATATAAAGTCTAACCGTGGACTTGTACATTAGGGATCGTATGAAGCCAATTGATGGCTCCCTGCGTTCCCAGCTAAAATACTACATCATGCAAAATAAATATTTCGATTATACCATGTTGTGCACAAGGATGCTTCTCATCATAAGAAACAGTACCAGTGGAGTATTCACAAGTTTATTGTGGTTATTCATTTATGTTAGATAACAGAAGGTACTCAACGTCTCACGAGCAGCTCGTGCCCTTGGAGAGACAAGTGAGCTTCATCATACCCCGACATCCGGATGAGCACTGAGTCGGTGTTGATGCCGATCTATCGCAAGTCGCAACGCTTCAACCTCGACCCCGTTCTCCCGCCACCTGAATTCACATGCTCCAAAACTTCTAAGTGTAACATGAATACATTCATCACATATTATTTCTACAACATCAAGTTAGACTCTTTACGGAAGATAATTTTTTTTTTAATAATCCCTAACTACACTTAAAAGAAAAAAAAAGGTAGTGAGCAGGAATCATCGATGGTCTATGTCGTTATAAATATGGCAAAGAAAATACTGGCATTACGAATTAAACCGTAGGTGGCCGCTTACGAGGTGAGCCCGTAACTCATTCAGCTACAGGATATCTTAACACGTACTGTACGAGGACTACCACATCGACCCTTGCAAAGCGAAGCTTTTTCCTATTTTTCTGTACGGTCAAAGCATACTCGTAATACAGTTTCTTTTTTTGCCCGGAGCTGCCTCTCATGTTCAATCACATGGATAACAAAATTCCACTAACAGCTCAAATGGATTTGTAAACAATGGTTTTGATTCCTAATTGTGATTTACAACTAAAGTGAATGGGTTTATGGGTAGCTTTGTTAGTCGATGGTGTTTGATGTCGGTTAAGGTAACAGATTCGCTTTATTAGTTGATGGTGTTTGATGTCGGTTAAGGGAACAGATTCGCTTTGTTAGTTGATGGTGTTTGACGTCGGTTAAGGAAACAGATTCACTTTGTTAGTTGATGGTGTTTGATGTCGGTTGTAACAGATTCGCTTTGTTAGTTGATGGTGTTTGATGTCGGTTAAGGTAACAGATTCGCTTTGTTAATTTATGGTGTATGATGTCGGTTAAGGTAATAGATTCGCTTTGTTAGTTGATGGTGTTTGATGTCAGTTAAGGTAATAAATTCGCTTTGTTAGTTGATGGTGTTTGATGTTGGTTAAGGTAACAGATTCGCTTTGTTAGTTGATGGTGTTTGATGTCAGTTAAGGTAATAAATTCGCTTTGTTAGTTGATGGTGTTTGATGTCGATTATGGTAACAGATTCGCTTTGTTAGTTGATGGTGTTTGATGTCGGTTAAGGTAATAGATTCGCTTTGTTAGTTGATGGTTTTTGATGTCGGTTAAGGTAACAGATTCGCTTTGTTAGTTGATGGTGTTTGATGTCGGTTAAGGTAACAGATTCGCTTTGTTAGTTGATGGTGTTTGATGTCGGTTAAGGTAACAGATTCACTTTGTTAGTTGATGGTGTTTGATGTCGGTTAAGGTAACAGATTCGCTTTGTTAGTTGATGGTGTTTGATGTCGGTTAAGGTAACAGATTCGCTTTGCGTGTTGATGGTGTTTGATGTCGGTTAAGGCAACAGATTCACTTTGTTAGTTGATGGTGTTTGATGTCGGTTAAGGTAACAGATTCGCTTTGTTAGTTGATGGTGTTTGATGTCGGTTAAGGTAACAGGTTCGCTTCGTGTGTTGTGTTTGATGTCGGTTAAGGTAACAGATTCGCTCTGTTAGTTGATGGTGTTTGATGTCGGTTAAGGTAACAAATTCGCTTTGTTAGTTGATGTTGTTTGATGTCGGTTAAGGTAACAGATTCGCTTTGTTAATTGATGGTGTTTGATGTTGATTAAGGTAACAGATTCGCTTTGTTAGTTGATGATGTTTGATGTCGGTTGAGGTAACAGATTCGCTTTCTTTGTTGATGGTGTTTGATGTCGGTTAAGGTAACAGATTCGCTTTGTTAGTTGATGGTGTTTGATGTCGGTTAAGGTAACAGATTCGCTTTGTTAGTTGATGGTGTATAATGCCTGTTAGGGTACCTAAGTACCTGTGTTAGTTGACGGTGTATAATGTCTGTTACGGTACCTGCGTACCTTTGTTGGTTGATGGTGTGTGTCGGTTAGTGAACCAGTGTTCAATGCATTGTTTTCTAACGGACTTTTATTTAGGGGCACAATATATGTA
>SDVV010015333.1:0-14555 GCA_016164225.1 Gammarus roeselii | reverse complement strand
GTACACAATCTGCTAAAGATTGGTAAAACTATATAGCCAAGGGGATAGATTTAATATGAATGAAGATTAAATCAATGGAGAAAATACCTAACATAAATATGAAAACAACAAAAAAATATGTTATTCTTTGTTAGATTAGGTTAGGATAAATTAGGATGGGTTAGGTTTACGGCCCCTCTACATTACAAGCCAATTGTTAAAAATGCTCGAGTGGATATTGTGAATGCTCGAATAAGTCATAATCTGAATTGGAACGCAATCTCTCAACAAAGCCTGAATTAATAAATCATTTCTAACCGTACAAACACTAATCGGTTAACATACATTCATAAAAGATGGACTTGAGGGACTAAACATCTAGAAAAGACATGCGAGCGAATAACATAACTGAGGTTTACATTAAACTAAAGACGTATTTCAACACAAATACTCAACACAAGTTCGGTAGACTAGTACTCCAAGACAACTTGAAATAGGACCCAAATCCAATGTCAAGAGGTAAGAAACAGGAGCGGCTAACGGAAAAGTCAATACATTAACACAATAATCCAAATCGAAAGCTCAACTAAAACGTATATACATGCATATCCCAATTTAAAAATGAGGTGGAAAAGCCGGTGGTACGTGCGAGTGATATATAACAGTGACCTACAATATAGAAAGAGGAGTACTTCTACATATAACTATATAGAATACAAAAATTTGTAGAAAATGTTGATAGACTATACATTTCTAGTAATTTGCTACAGAACAGACTCTTCTCCATACTAACTACCCAATCAATGAAATCATAACGATCAAGAAAATTGATGGCCATGCCTAACTTGCCAAACATTTTTTGGATATAGGCAGAACATCACAATACTACAGACATAATTGCAAGATATAAACAGATTGATGCCACACTGGGTAGTTTTATTTGTATGTACCAGTAACAAATCACTAAATGTACATTTTATACCCCATAATAAGACAATCGCCTATAATATCAATTCAAACGAGCTAAATCATTACATAACAACCGAGCGAGGTGTAATTCCTTAATACAATTTAACTTGCTTTCTGTAAATAATCAAGGCCTAAAAAACAAATTCACAATGCAACAACTAAACACAACTATACGCTAAACATACCAAATTACCCATCTCTATCTATCATATCTATATTTTAGCACTTAATTGCGCTAGGTAGACCCGAGATCCCTAGCGAAAGCGTACTAATTAACTGACTCAGATTTTAACCGCTAATTTGTCCGATTTGGGCAATGTCCTGATACCTAATCGGGAACATACTGCTCAAAGAGACCATACTGAATAAAAAACAGGTGGTCACGTATACCCAGCACAGCAACCCATAGGAGAGAAATATATACAAGTACCATAAGCAACATAGAATATTTCAAATAAAAATTATCAAAATACAGCAAGAATCACGAATCAAATGACCGTATACTAAAGACGATCTATCGTTGCTTGACAAGATGTCACCTCCAACCGAGAATTAGCGCGTATCATCGATAAACTGAGCTCGCTACGTGGCTCTGACGCCTCCGATCATGATAGGACCAGAGAGACACCCAGAGACTTTCCTTACGCCTCGTACCATCACCGGCGTCCACCGTTGGATTCATAGATGTGTTCTCGTATAAATGGTAAACCCATGTATATTCCTAATAAAACGAGTTCTAAATCTAATATCAATAAAATATATCATATGTTTTGTTTGCAATATCTCAAATTTAACTCTAATGCCTAGCATTGAAATTGCAGTTATGCAACATGACTTGCAATGAATTACAATACAACGCCTCTTGCCTTGCATTACAAATGCAATAAATATCTTGCAATTGCACTCGGTTACCTAAGGTATCGTAGATATAAACATATATATATATCTGATCAGCTCCAACTAGAAACCTTGAACGGAATATATACGGCAAGTGATTAATGGTGCCGTAAACTGGTGCGTCGAGATGCATTCTGGCTACTATGCAGAGTAACGAGTTGAGTGGGTCTCGAGATGTGCGTGACATTTACGGATAGAGGTCTACCGCTAAGTTAACGACCCCAGTGGTATCATATCCAATTGAATGATTGTATGCGCGTGAATGACAAAAGCACATCCACGTCTTCAGGTTTTATTCGATAAATGTTCCTAACATGTAAATATTCCTAATATGTAAATATTCCTAATATGTAAATGTTCCAATGATGTAAATGTTTCTACGATGTAAATGTTCCTATGTAACCATGCTACTGTGAAACTATGTGATAAATAATAATGATTTGGGCGGTGTTAGCGAGATGATTTGGGCGGTGTTAGCGAGATGATTTGGGCGGTGTTAGCGATATGATTTGGGCGGTGTTAGCAAGATGATGTGGGTGAATGGGATGAAATCTAACACGATAATAGTAGGGATTTAAAATTCATTTAGGTAAGATGACTATTGAAAAATAACATAAACATCACAATTCAGCAATATTGTGTGCCAAGGGGCCAAGTCTCCGTGAGCTGTTCGAAAGACAACCATCCCTACTTGAATACACTGAATATTAACTTACAGGCAACGGTAATACAATAAATTCACCTCTGCATCCCAGCATTCTATGGATTATGTTGCAGGGCGTTGTTCTTCATTATAAACATGCGAAGACAAAATAGAACATTGCATTTAACTGTTGATTTCGGGAGAATAGGTTAATGTGTTAAGTCAACTGACATCTAAGTACTCATCATAACATACTGTCAACACTCACCTTCAATACAGAATCGGAGTAGAAAATGTCGGACATTCGATCGTATATAATATAGGCATCAGAAGAAAGCAATGTTTGACACACGAATCAGTATTTTAAAATTAATTACACAATAATCATGGCAAGTTACAAATGCGCGGATAAAAACATTTCAGTTAGCCATTAAAATGAGGCTGATAATTGAACAGGTTTCTACGTGTACGAGATAGCAGGAATTGTGAGTACATGAAACAGGAAGAAAATAACACATAGGAAAATAACTTGCACTGATGAATAATAAATTGTTGACATTATAAAATGCACATGGCAGGTAAATTATTGTTCATGAACTTCTGCACAAACATGCTCAAAGAACTATAATTCTCTTCGCGCCTAAATGTACCTAGACTGCTTCGCGTTCTGATATCTTCAGCAATCGAATGCCAAGATTTAGCAGTTCTTTATGGTAAAGCCCGTTGGGATTGTGTAGATACCTTACGCTAAACGATCATTTTTTCATTGTTAGGGAGATAATACATAGGGTTATTTCTACGAAACAATCTTTACCAATGTAACCTATTTGATCCAAAGCTTTGTGAAGAAACACTGCAACGGGGAAATGACTGATGTGACAGCGGTAGAATATTCCACTGCCAAAAGAGTGACAAAGTGAGGCCACGTCTGCAAACACACGACTGTGTTCTAATGACGCGCCTTGACTTGGAGTGATAGGTTTAGGTTTATTTAGCAGGTAGAAGCATACACGTTTATGCATCAAGTAAGAAATGAATGAACAGGGCTGGAGTAAAAGGTCGTACTACAAAAGTGGTTAGGGAATCGCGAATTCTGTGACAGATGCCACACGATTTGAATGATTTCATGGCAACAAAATAGGCAATATTCCCAGTTAATTCTCGTCTACTAATTCACAGATAAACTTCCTTCATGCTACCTGTGTGTTAGGAATGGGTATCTTCCTCCAGGAAAATATCTCAACCTGCAACATAAAGAGACAATTTGTTTGACGTGATCTTGTTAGAAATGCTAACCAATTGATTCTTCATTTTATTAATTGCACCATGAAGATGTTTTCCTGTTGAGTATTGAGTACACTGTAACATGAGTCTTGAGTACACTGAAACATGAGTATTGAGTACACTGAAACATGAGTATTGAGTACACTGAAACATGAGTATTGAGTACACTGAAACATGAGTATTGAGTACACTGTAACGTGAGTATTGAGTACACTGTAACATGAGTATTGAGTACACTCTAACATGAGAATTGAGTACACTTTAACATGAGAATTGAGTACACTTTAACATGAGAATTGAGTACACTTTAACATGAGTATTGAGTACACTGTAACACGAGTATTGAGTACACTGTAACACGAGTATTAAGTACACTGTAACACGAGTATTAAGTACACTGTAACACGAGTATTGAGTACACTGTAACACGAGTATTGAGTACACTGTAACACGAGTATTGAGTACACTGTAACACGAGTATTGAGTACACTGTAACACGAGTATTAAGTACACTGTAACACGAGTATTGGGTACACTGTAACGTGAGTATTGAGTACACTGTAACATGAGTATTGAGTACACTGTAACATGAGTATTGAGTACACTGTAACATGAGTATTGAGTACACTGTAACGTGAGGATTGAGTACACTGTAACGTGAGTGTTGAGTACACTGTAACGTGAGTGTTGAGTACACTGTAACGTGAGTGTTGAGTACACTGTAACGTGAGTGTTGAGTACACTGTAACGTGAGTGTTGAGTCACACTGTAACATGAGTATTGAGTACACTGTAACGTGAGTATTGAGTAAACTGTAACGTGAGTATCGAGTACATCGTATCATGAGTATTGAGTGCACTGTAACGTGAGTATTGAGTGCACTGTAACGTGAGTATTGAGTACACTGTAACGTGAGTATTGAGTACACTGTAATATGAGTATTGAGTACACTGTAACATGAGTATTGAGTACACTGTACCATCATGAGTAAGAACGGCGAATGCCAATTTGTTGCTAGTGTTTACATTATCGTTAATGAAGATAGGAGGAGTTAAGGCCCAAGGATCGACCCTTGCGGTAATTCTTTATTAAGCGGACGTACGGATGATTTTTGTTTCCAACTCACTAGGTGTTTTTCTTATCATGAAGATAAATTTGCTAGTGGGAGGCAATTAATGTGAGATAGGGGGGAGGGGGGTGAAGGAAACATAGATACAAGATAGGATTTGAGAGTCGGAAGAGCTTGAAGAGCTGGACCGAAATATAGCGATGAGAAGCAGAGGAAGAGAGTGGGAACCAGGCGAAGATCGTAGTTACCGTGCGAAGAGCGATGGAAGCAGGCAGAGATGGGAGGAAGCAAGCGGAGACAGAAGGAGGCACATGAAGAGAGAGGGGAGCAGACGAAGAGAGAGGGGAGCAGACGAAGAGAGAGGGAAGCAGACGAAGAGAGAGGGAAGCAGACAAAAAGAAAGGGTAGCAGACAAAAAGAAAGGGTAGCAGGTGAAGAAAGGGGGTAGCCGGCCAAAAACGAAGGAAACAGGCGAAGAGCGAAGGAAACAAACATATTATAGGAGTGAACAGGAAGGAAACAAATGATGGCGTGGAGCGAGAGAGAGCGACCCAAACAAGAGAGGGATGCCCGTGCCGATCAGTATGATAAGGTGTTGATACGTATGAACCCTCTTGCGCCACCCGCCAACATGTGCGGTGGTCCATCGACGCCAGTCCAAGGCTTGGCCACCAATGGCGGTAAAGTTAATGCTCACAGAATGTTGTTTTGATCAGTGGAAAGACGTTGGAGCTGGAGTTCATGGCCTAGCTTCGTATAATCACATTTGAGAAGAGAATTCTTATACTCATTGATGGTCATTCATTGACCAGGCTAATACATTTCATGAAAGCTACAAACTTGTGGAAATTATTAGTTTCGCAGATTAGAACAACATAGGTTACACAAACTCCATCAGATGACATCTTGCCTTCCAACTAGCATAGCCTTAGCAAAAAAATGAATGCGCGTTAAGAAGCACAACAATTTGTACCCAGGGATGGACCCCGAGTGAAGCCCAGTGCAATGAACTAACGGCGCAGCGCAGTGCAACGCAGCAAAGCGCAATGCATCGCAGGGACCTAACGGCGCAGCGCAACGCAGGGCCGCGCAATGAGCTGACGGCGCAGCGCAGGGCAACGCAGCGAAGCGAAATGCAGCGCAGGGAGCTGACGGCCAGCAAAACGCAGTGCAGTGCAATGAGCTGACAGTGCAGTGCAATGAGCTGACAGTGCAGCGCAACGCAGCGCAACGCAGCGCAACGCAGCGCAACGCAGCGCAACGCAGCGCAACGCAGCGCAGCGCAGCGCAACGCAACGCAGCGCAACGCAGCGCAACGCAGCGCAACGCAGCGCAACGCAGCGCAACGCAGCGCAACGCAGCACAACGCAGTGCAACGCAGTGCAACGCAGCGCAGTACAACGCAGCGCAGTGCAACGCAGTGGGATGCAGCGCAGCAAACTGTCGACGGAGAACAATGCAGCGCAGTGAGCTGGCAGCGTAGCGCAATTAGCTGACGGTGCAGTGCAACGCAGTGAGCTGACGGCGCATCGCAATGCAGCACAGTGAGCTAACAGCGCAGCGCAATGCAGCACAGTGAGCTAACAGCGCAGCGCAATGAGCTGACTGTGCAGTGCAACGCAGTGCAGCACAGCTCAGCGCAGTGCAGTGCAGCCCAGCAAGCTGACGGCGTAGCGCAATGAGCTGACGGCGTAGCGCAATGAGCTGACGGCGCAGCGCAACACAGTGCAGCGCAATGCAGCGCAGTCAGGTGACGGCGCAGCAGTTCGCTGACGAGTGGGCTAAAATTACCATCAACTGTTTCACGCTCTTGTTGAAAAGGGAGGGGGGGGTAGCAATATAAGCAACAGTGGCGGGAGGAGGTAAACCTCTGGCCTACTTGAAACTGCAGGCAAAGAAGGGGGAAGCAAGTTATGTGTTGGTTCCGCAGCCGCGACAATAAAATTGTTTGTATGTTCATGTCGGACAATTATTACGAATGGTAGGAAATTTGCAGTAAGCTTCGTAAGCTGATACAAACTTTCTGGCTTATCAACGGACCGTATTCTATCAAATACATTTTAAACGATACATCTATTTCAAATTTTAGTTAGGAAACGGTCATTCAACCCAAGTCTGCCAGATAAAGTTCAGTTTGCCTACAGTGGATTTGATCCTCATTTCCAACAAAGCCTCAACGCGAGTCATAATCGGCTCCCTCGTACGGCTCGATGATCATGGATTCCAATAGGCTCGCACGCCACAGTGTGCGAGGAAAAAACAACGCTGTTAAAGTTAGAAAAAATGTAAAAATGTTAGCAATGTCAGACGTACGCTGGTGCGCATAAGAAAAACGCTCAGACGAAACGGATCTCCGCTTCCAATCATTTAGAACTTCAAGAGTAATATGTACACACGTTAGTGCGTACAGGTAGCATCGTCGAGACTGGTACAAGGTTTCCGGCTACACGGACAAAGTCAGTTCCGACAGCGACTCAACACAACCTAGACCGCGAAGCGGTCTAGGTCGATTATAGTACACTTAATTTAGTCAAGTAAGACTCAGACGAGGAGAAATCCTCGCCTCCAATCATACAGAACTTCAGGAGTAATATGTACACACGCTAGTGCGCACAGGCATCTTCGTTGGGACTGGTACAAGGTTTACAGCTACATGGACAAAGCCAGCTCCGACAGCAACGCAACACAATGTTTACAGCAACGCGGTCTAGTTCAGCAGAGGTACAATTTAGTTTTTCATGTAAGATAAAAACTCAGACGAAACTAATCCCCGCCTCCAACCACTCGGAACTCCAAGGGTAACATGCACGCGCGCCAGTGCGCACAGATAGTATCGTCGAAATTGGTACAAGGTCTATGGCTTCACGGATTAGATCAACTCCAAACGCACCGCGTCCCAAGATTTGTAACTACGCAGTCCAGGTCAAACACAGAAACTACAGGTGGTCCGCGCACGCGCGAGCGAGCACAGACTGAAGTAAAACACTTATTCACAAAATCACAAGCAGGAACTCCCGCATAAATACACGAGCATTATTATACATGACGAAGTTGTGAATCGTGAAGAAGAAAGTAAGGGCAGGTTCACCATGGGCAGAAAAACTGCTTAGATTATTAATTTCAAACTTATTGTTTAGGGAGATAGGGTGGGGGAGCAGAGGTCCCTTGGGTCCCAGAAGAACCCGATGAATCCCGGAGAGTACCCCAAGTCCTCCGGGTCTTCTTCTCTTCTATATTTTTTTACTCAAGCATTTTAGGGTGAGAGTGGGATGGCAGAGGTCCCTCGGGTACCAAAAAAGGCGGACGAATCCCGGAGGGTAACCCAAGTCCCCCCCGGGTTCTCCGAGCTATCCGGGTCCCCTCGTCTCAGCTCATCTCGGCTTGTCTCTAATCATTCCGGCCAGTCTCGGCTCGTCGCGACCAACTCGACTCGCCTCAACATGTTTCGACTGATCTCGACGCACCTCGACCAGCCTCGACGCGACCCTTGCCCTCTGTGCCAGTAATCCGCGGACTATAGTAATCAATTGTTCTACTCAAACAATTCACATATATACATTTTTCTGTTTATGGGTTTAACACGGTCGGGAAGGGGAAACACGTGTCCCAGGGTTCAAAGGGGCCTGAAGCGGGTCCCAAAGTTTCTCAAGGGGGTCCCAAAGGGTCTCAAGGGGGTCCCAAAGGGTCTCAAGGGGGTCCCAAAGGGCCCCGGAAGGGTCCAAGTGGGTCCCTCTAAATCCTCCTGGTTTTCCAAGTCATTCGGGTTCACAAAATCGCCTGGTCCCTCGAGTCCCGCGGGTCCCACTAGTACCCCCCCTTCCCGAGTCACCTAGTCTCAACCAGCCTCGGTTCGTCTCGACTCATCAGTTCGCCAGACGACACGTCTCCACTCGCCTCAACCCGCCTCGTCCTCTCCGCGTACAGTGCCACTCGAGACTTTTACTCTCCAAGATCAACAGCAACATTATTCCACCATTTAGCCATCAAAACGCCTATCTGTGATCGGACATTTATTAGGCGCCCGGAAGAGTGCAAATTCTTCCACCGTAGGTTGGACTAGACTAACTAACACACCGCATAGTCCACCTAGGGCCCCTGCGGGCGTCTAACGATACATAATTATATAACTAATCCAAAATTGATCACCAGAAAAACGGGCACAGATAAATAATAGAGCCCATGGAATAAAAAATAATGAAATTCTAAAATAAAGTGTTAATGAGCTATAAAATGAATTATCATCCATCCACCCCAACCCTAAACTGGAGTGACTTCCTGAAGGGCATGCGTGGCGTGTGCGGTCATCGAGTTAGAAACCGTACTGTTTATGTAGTTTCCGAGTGTCAACCCACACTGGTTCCGGTTGACAGGGTATACAAAATAATAACATACGTATATAACTGTTCTCAAACAGCTGGTTTTGAACAGTTGTGGCATCCACCTGAAGGGGGAGGTAGGCATCCTTATTAAACAAGCGCTCGCATTCAAACAAAAACGAATTATCGCAGTTCGAACTGAAGACTGACGCGACTCATCAAAAACAAGTTGCACGCATTGATTTGTTTCATGTTTTTGAAACAATTATTCTTCGTGTTGTCGGTACACCTGCTTTGTTTATTTTAATAGATGGAACCTACACCTCACCGGTGTGTTGCATCAACACAGAAAAGCTAAATTGATTCTACAGATATTGAATGCCTGCAGTGCTAAGGCGTTGGTCGACGACGCGCTGAGGAAACAAGACTGATTGAAAGCTGCTCTGACGGGCCTAGCAGGCAATTTGTATGGAACGGACAGTGTATCTAATATTCTGTGTGTAAACAGGGTCGCTGAATAAAAAAAATTGTTTACATCACTTATCATCCCACGAATGTTCGTTACGAATCGACGTTCTGGAAAATAAACAACTATCGAAGTCGTAGTTCAATGTGAACCAACTAGACTTACAAAAAGCTATTGGAATATCATTGACTCAACTGACCACATTTCCATAGTACTATAAACAGTACCACTCGACCATTCAGTGTTGTCGTATGAAGTAGCGTAGAAGAAACTGTCTCTGCCAAGCCACTCGCAACCACAGGTTCGATCTTCTATAAACACCAAACTTTGTCGCGTTTTGGCGTATGCATAAATGAATACGCTGTTACGGCGTACAAAAAATGTGTTAATTTGACACAAAACTTAGTTCAAACAATACGCTTCATTTCAACCTGACAAATTATGTAAATATAAGCAAACACTTGCATGAACACAAGCCATATGCATCAATACGAATTGTTCTAACACATTTTTGTGTTGGGTAATCAGCTTGTTTCCCCTGTGTACACACAATTAGTTTGCACAGACTCGAGGGCTTCGTGCCCTCTCCTCGTCAGGTGCGCCACGGCGGACCATGTTTTGCTCAGTAGACCCTCGCTTGCACGGCACCAAATGGGATTATTATTGCGAATTATGAGGACCGCCGTGTTTAATATTTAACTAGAGACTTATCAAAGTAACTAAGGTGAGCTGCCTTATTTAAATGCTTGCTTAGAATGGGTCACCAAGACGGTGAGAGTAACTGGTGGCTTCATTGAAGGTAGTATCTTTCTCAATGAGGTGGAATACAAATTGCCACTAGAAACTACTATTGGGTACAGATACATGGCCGAATTTCGCTGATGAGGAGTGGCTGATGAGGAGTGGCTGACTTCGAAACGAACCTCGCACTCCTCATGCACTCACACACGTACCAAAACTATGCCTTGCGGGCCTTGGAGGGTCCTGCCAGAACCCCACAACACATAATTAAAATTAGAGGTGATGATCGCCAGGCTTTTTTCCAAACACCATCGTTTCTTGACGAGTCATCGAAGGCGAGACAGCGCACCATGCAAGGCCGAGTCAAATCACCATCGTTTCTCAACGAGTCACCAAAGGCGAGACAGCGCACTATGCAGGGCCGAGTCAAAATACCATCTTTTCATAACGAGTCACCAAAGGCGAGACAGCGCACCATGCAGGGCCGAGTCAAAATACCATCTTTTCATAACGACTCACCAAAGGCGAGACAGCGCACCAGACCCGATTCAAAACACCATCGTTTCTCAACGAGTCACCAAAGGCGAGACAGCGCACCATGCAGGGCCGAGTCAAAACCCAATCTTTTCATAACGAGTCACCCAAGGCGAGACAGCGCACCATGCAGGGCCAAGTCAAAAACACCATCGTTTCTTAACGAGTCACCAAAGGCGAGACAACGCACCAGGGACGAGTCGAAACGCCATCGTTTCGTAACGAGTCACATAAGCGAGACAGCGCACCAGGGCCGAGTCAAAACACCATCATTTCTTACCGAGTCACAGGAGGCGAGACAGCGCACCAGGGCTGAGTCAAAAAACATTGTTTTTTAACGAGTCATCAAAGGCGAGAGAGCGCACCAGGGCCGAGTCAAAACACCATAGTTTTTTAACGAGACACCAAAGACGAGACAGCGCACCAGGGCCGAGTCAAAACTCATCCATTCGCATTCATTCTCTACTCACGCGTATCCAAGGCAAGCACTCTCGTCACCACCAGTGACGCCTTTCCTCCCTAGAGCCTGCTTCTCGCAACCCATCTATTCAAACTTCGATCTTCATCTAGGCCTACAACCACTCGCCTCCTCTCTTATAAATTTTTTTTACTCATCTTCTATCCCCACCATCACTTCAGAACACGCGAATCTACTGTCGCCCAACTTCCACGTCATCCGCCTCCTAATTCTAACGACGTCATTATTGATCCTATCCCACAGCGTCCCTCCGGCCATACCTCCCGAACATTCCATCTCGAAAACCTTCAACCCTCTCTCCTCTTCCACTCTCGTCCCAACGTCTAAGCCCGTAGAGCACTGTAGGGAAAACTTGCTTCAATACTAAATGTCGTGCGGTTCACTACACTTTTGTGCACCCAAGACTTGAAACCCCAATTTCACTCTAGATTTCATTTCTGTTTCCACCAGTCCAGTCTTACCCACACACGAGCCCAGGTACTTTAAACACTAAATTCCTTCCCATAACTCTCCATTTAGGCGGACACTGATTCCGCTCGCATCGTCCTTCCTCGAACATCTAATTACCCACCTTAATTCGAAGCTCTCCTCTCACACACACACACTACCAAACTGCGACACTAGCCTGCCCAACTTCTCTGAATCTGCCACCAGAGCCGTATCATCCGAAAATGGTAACTTACTCAACTACCTCGGCCCGTTTTTTCCTAACGACTCTAAACTTCGGCCCAATACACTCGCGTTCACCTCTCTGACCACTCCATCCATGTAGAGACTGAACCGCCAAAAGGACATAACTAAAGCTTGTCTCAGTTTCACTTTCGTTGGAAGCCAAGCGCTCACCTCTCTCCCGACCCTAGACATGTTTTGCTTCCAACTTAAAAAGTCCGGACAGCTCTAAACTAATTTTCTCACACTCCATGCAAAAACAACACCTGCCCCAACATGTCGTATAGGCCTTTTACAGTTCCATGAAGGCACAGAAGACATCCTAGCCCTAAGCAAGTGACTCCTCAGAATCTTGTCTCACCGCAAAAAAAAAAATGATCAGCACTTTCAATGACTTCAAAAGCCACACTGTTTCTAGCCCATCGCACCACCCGTGCTGTCTCTAATCTTCTTAAAGAGCACTCTCCCTTACAGCTTAATTGCCACACACACCTAACTAATTCTTCTTGAGTTGTCACATTCATTTTCAACTCCTTTGTTCGTATTCAACGGAACAATACAAACAATCAATTGACACCACATAGACGCGAAACACGGACTTTGTAGCCGCACTATCCATTCGACCTCCGTTACTTCACCATTTAGTCGTAATACGTCCAAACCTGGAGCTTTCCCGCAAGCATTGCCTCTTCTGCCTCCTGTGTCTCTTCCTCAGTAATGCCTGCGACAAATCTTGTTCCCGAAACCGGCTTCCGTGCAGCAACCCCAAACCTTCACTGTCAGCCTCTCTGACATCAACATTCAATAGCTCAAAAAGCTCAGCTCACCTCTTTCGTGCATCACTTGGATCAAATATCAACCGCACGTTTCCAGAACTTTTTACTTCAAAAATAATCACACAACCGCCTACCCCACTTATCATCAGCGTGTCTTTGTTCTTCTTTCACTCATGTAACACTCGATTTTCCTTCCACCATTAGATGATCAGACGTTCGTCCACCCTCCCGTCTCGACACTCGCACATCCAATGCCTTCTCACCAATCTCTTCGGAATCAACACAAAATCCATCAGCGCTCTGTCCACCACTGCACCAAGGGCCATCTGACATTTTGAGCAAGCCGCTTCCCATCACCAGCTTCTACTCCATGCACAAGCCAAGAAGGTTTTCTCCACAGTCGTATATACCTGAAACGTATTACATAACTCTGTATGGTTACGCTTTTTTATTTAATGGTCTTCGTGTATCATTATACGCATGAAAGATTAATTGTGCAGATTTCTGAATTGTTCTATCATGTCAAGATTACCATAGCATTTGTGTATGAATAATGATCTGCGTTTCACTAGTTTGTTTCCATATTCTCTAACACTACGCCTTCAACTTCACATTTTGGAGACCTCGTCTCACCACAATGTTTTGACCTCCAAAATTCTCTCTACTCTCACCCAGACAAATTAAGAAATGCTCATCCTCCTCCTCACGTGCTCGTGCGGGTCCATTAGCACGCACAGACGCAATTCTCTGTTTTCCTAAATTGACCTTCGCTCACATCAGTCTAGCAAATACTCAATAACAATCGATCACTCAATGGCAACACCACACCTTCTCGTGTCCATCCATCATCTTCGCTCGACTGTCTCCCCCTTTCCACACCCTACCTTTCAACTTTGTCTCACTCAGCGCAAACTTATCATACATCATTCCAACAAACACCTCACCAACTCTCCTCTTTGTGTCATAAGAACTACAACCGCAAACATCGAGCCACCCCAACAACAGGGTTAAGAGAGGCGAGGGCTTCCCAATCCCGCTCGTTTGCCATAATAGACGAAGAAAATTACAACTCTCTAACACAAGAAAATGTCTATAGACTTCCTAACAATCAAATTACCTGGTCTCTAGGGACGTGCTCATGAAGAATTCTAAGTAATTACTCTTCCACGGTCTATACAAACATGATATCCGTCATTCAGTCGCTCAATTAGGCTCAGGAGGAGAGCAAAAAAGTACGCATAATTTATATTATACCTTCGTCCGATTTTTGCGCAGTTGGTGTTACATGCAGAAGAAGAGTTTTATGATCAGACGTGTTTACGGCGAGGTAGCGCTTTGCTCGGGATACAGTGGGAAAGTAGAAAAAAATATAGGAAGCAGACACCATGCGTGAGGCCTGCACTGCGACGAGGAACATAACACACGAGAGCAGCTAAACACGAAAAGGTTACTAGGAAGAGCAAAACGCCATAACCTGAACTGTGCTCCGACTTTCTCGATGCGTCCTGGCAAGACTTAGTTTATAGGCCTACTCACCAAACATGGAGGCCGGTCTGTGCTGTCAGATGAGGCCGGTCTGTGCTGTCAGATGAGGCCAGTCTGTGCTGTCAGATGAGGCCGGTCTGTGCTGTCAGACGAGGCCGGTCTGTGCTGTCAGACGAGGCCGGTCTGTGCTGTCAGATGAGGCCGGTCTGTGCTGTCAGATGAGGCCGGTCTGTGCTGTCAGATGAGGCC
>SDVV010015332.1:0-14555 GCA_016164225.1 Gammarus roeselii | reverse complement strand
AACTAGTAAATGATGTTAACCTGTTGCATAGGTTAGATTAAAAAAAACTTTTGTTTCTTTACATATTCACCGATATTGACGGACATGTTATAATATACGATTTAGCACATTACGCTGTTTGTCAAGCACAGTAATGTGTACACCCACTTTGTCAATTGCAGAACGTCACATTCGTCTAGAAATAATTCAATTTGCCCATACTGCACGTTTTTCAGTTCTTTTCCATTTAAATGACATTTATTGACGCGCAAAGAATGATCCACAAACAACCATACTATAAATTTGCCTGTAGCCAAGAACTGAGCTCATCGTTTGTGTTTTAGATTACCTCACACTATGTGTGATAACATACTCTGACAACCCTAACCGTCATATGCAAAGTTGACGGAACAGTTTGTCTTGCTAGTTTAGGGGCTCACACTATGTGTGATAACATACTCTGCCAACCCTAACCGTCATATGCAAAATTGACGGAACAGTTTTTCATGCTTGTTTAGGGGCTCACACTATGTGTGATAACATACTCTGCCAACCCTAACCGTCAGATGCAAAGTTGACGAAACAGTTTGTCTTGCTAGTTTAGGGGCTCCCATTATGTGTGATAACATACTCTGCCAACCCTAACCGTCATATGCAAAATTGAAGGAACAGTTTTTCATGCTGGTTAGGGGCTCACACTATGTGTGATAACATAGTCTGCCAACCCAAACCGTCATATGCAAAGTTGACGGAACAGTTTGTCTTGCTAGTTTAGGGGCTCACACTATGTGTGATAACATATTCTGCCAACCCTAACCGTCATATGCAAAATTGACGGAACAGTTTGTCTTGCTAGCTTGGGGCTCCCACTATGTGTGATAACATACTGTGTCAACCCTAACCGTCATATGCAAAGTTGACGGAACAGTTTGCCTTGCTAGTTTAGGGGCTCACACCATGTGTGATTACATACTGGGCCAACCCTAACCGTCATATGCAAAGTTGATGGAACAGTTTGTCTTGCTAGCTTGGGGCTCATACTATGTGTGATAACATACTCTGCCAACCCTAACCGTCATATGCAAAGTTGACGGAACAGTTTGTCTTGCTAGCTTGGGTCTCATACTATGTGTGATAACATACTCTGCCAACCCTAACCGTCATATGCAAAGTTGATGGAACAGTTTGTCCTGCTAGTTTAGGGGCTCACACTATGTGTGATAACATACTCTGCCATCCCTAACCGTCATATGCAAAGTTGACGGAACAGTTTGTCTCATAAGTTTACGGGCTCACACTATGTGTGATATCAGTCAAAGCATATCAGTAAATGGATTCTAGGGTTTCAGAACTCGGATCGTTGCTGTTTAAAATTCACTGCAGAAGATATTCATGTGTTGGAGTTAGATTGGAGATTTTCATGTGTTGGAGTAAGATTGGAGTTATTCATGTGTTGGAGTTTGATTAAAGATATTAATGTGTTGGAGTTAGATTGAAGATATTCATGTGTTGGAGTTAGATTAAAGATATTAATGTGTTGGAGTTAGATTGTCACTGTTGCCAGAATTATGGACCTCGGCAAAGCTTTTGAATTGTTTAAAAATTACATTTTGGTTGCAAAAATATAACAATGACCCATGTTAGATAAAAAGTTATCTTCTTGACAGGAAATACCTCGTGAGTATTGTTAAACACTCGACATATGTCAGTACTCTTAATATAGGAGAAAGCAAAGGTCGATCTAGGATCTCTGTTCCTCCTTGTCTTAGTGATATTGTAGATACCGTAGCGACAGGTTTCCCGTCGTCTATCTTGCAGATGATACTACTATACACTCGACCGAAGTGGTTTCATATCAAGCTATTACTGTGATGTATAGTCAACTGGTCCACATTTCATAATGGTTTACGTCTAAAGAGTTGACGCTAAATATTAGACGAGAGACTCCCTTTTTTTATTTATATTTATATCATTGTAACGTTTTATATATATATCTTTTTTATTTATGTATATATCATTGTAACGTTTCTTTTGTAAAGACATGTGGAAAAATACATATATAGAGAGCGTCCCCGAACAATATCCATTGATATGTGGGATGCAAAAATAATTATATTGCGCAACCATTACTTAAAATTAGCATAAATTATATTTAGTAGCAAAATATTACCCACAGAACAGCTCAAGCTGACGAAGATTGGGTGCATAAAATCTTTATATAGTGATATTTCTGTTATTTTGCAAGCAGTCATCATACATAAATCAACTGGACAAAGTATGGAAACGTGAAGTCTTCTCCTGCAATTAGAGATGTTGCTTTATATTATTCCGTCAAAACTTTGTGATACTTCAGGGTGACGTGAATTTTAGTTATGGTGGGTAAATATTTGCATATGAAACTCTATTATATGTAGATGAAAATGAAAGTTTGAGAAGACAAAGAAAGTGGAATTGGTCATTGGTAATAAAAAATAAAGTTGATTATGGCGATACAGACACTAGGCCGAATCACCCAGAAAAGGTGGGTGGCCGACGGCAAGGCGCATCTCCCACTTCTCTCATACACTCACACTCACAACACTTAGCCCTTTTACGTTAAAGGGTCAGGCCGGAACACCCGCAACACACCCTCCGTGTCATGAGGGCGGTCCGAGGTCAGTGTCTACTGCAGGGCCCGACAGTATGACTGGTTTACCCCTGCTGCGTCATGATGACCGCCATTCCCCCCCGCCCACGACGAGATGCCAAGGTCAGGAAGGCTAATCAGGACAGAGTAAAAACATCTATTCACAGTAATTCTCTACTCACGCCTATTCATTGCACACTTTCCCTATACCTCAACACTCAAGCCTCTCCTTCCTAACGCCTGCGTCAAACCATCCATCCACCCAAAGTTAAGTCTCCCTCTAGGCCTACATCCGCTCACCTCTGCCTTCAATACTCTCTCCACCAATCTCCCTTTATCCATCCTCACCACATGCCCGAACCATCTCAGAACACGCGAATCAACTCTGTTCCCTAACCATGTCACCATTTCCGTTCTAGCTCGCACCCCGTCGTTATTGATCCTGACTCTCGGCGTCAAACCAGCCATCCTCCTCAAACATTTCATCTTGATTATTATGAAGTTGATTATAAACGATTGAAATGGAAAAGTGAATAGTTGTCCCATTCATGTAATTTGGAGAAGAAAACGTAATTCGGTACAGCCTACAGATTAAAATCTCAACATTGAAAATAAGTGTCTTTCATTGTACGTTTCTCCGATGAATAATAACATAACCAAGAATAAAGCAATAGTCTACCTTCTGACAAGAGATATAATGGAAATGTTGATATAAGTGAATTTATAGATAGAATAGCAATGTTCACGTAAACACAATTACTTTGACTGGGAATTCATCGCCACAGTTGATGAAAGATTTTAAGATGGTGCAATTTCCCCGTCCTCGAGGCGACAGTTTCTTGCACCGGTGAGGGTAGTAGACGTGCTCGTTTGTGTCTGATCAGCTCTGCACGAATGCGCTGTTTTCATCCATTACATAAAATTCTGTGAACAATTCCATCTTCTCACATTTGTATAACAATGCGTTAGATGTTCTATTGTCTCAAAAAACAGTCTTAAATAAAACAAAAGATTGCAATTGCAACATTTAAATCTTGAGATTTTATCCGTGAATAAATAAAGTATCAATTTTGTAGTCAACCAGCGGGAAATGAACATCCTGATTACTGTACTGAAAGTTTTAGTTCGGAGTAATTGTGCGGAGGCGCGTAAGATATAACGGCGCTGTTCTAAATTATGGACAAATTAAAATATTAGTGAAACATACGCTAGCTACACTGAAGGGGTCTCTAAAACGGTCCGCGACAGCTAAGAACCGGTCAATTTACGAATTTTTCTCTCAATTTATTCAACAGTGTACGTACGTGGGAGAACCACTCCAACTAAAGTCACTATGAATATATTAGGCAATAATAGCATCAATCATACATGGATTCAGAGCAAAGTCAGAAATTCCTTACGGCCCAAACCCACTAACTGAACAGTTGCGGTTTGTATGCCTTATATTGACGGCCCATGGCTGGCAAGGGTCATACACTGGCGGCAGGGCACCACCAGTGAGAACAGAGTTACAATAACATTGCCATCAATTGTAAATCAATATCATTGCTATCATTTTAGTTAGAGCTGAAGTCATATCGGTTTAACAACCGTATTGCAGGAAGATGTCGTGAGTAGATTAATGCAGTAAGTGAAGTATTATCACCAATAAAATACTAACCCTAGCAAACGATTGCCGAGCGAGCGAGACCAATAGTCGAGATCATAGTACTAGTCTCTCTGCAGATCGTGTAAACGGACCTAGTTGAATTTGGTTGCATCTAGGATACATGCTCTGATGTCCCCGTCAGGATTGACGTCGTACGAGGTAACTGGTAAGTGATAGAGTCCCAACCATTAGCCAGTATCATTCCATGCTTTGCTTCCATGAATTGATTTACCTACTTGAATGTAATCACCATCAAAATGATGATATAACACTCCAAGCTTTAACATCCATCACAATCGTGCAGTTTTTCTAATCTAACGAGCAAAGTTTTCTTAGCCAAGAAGTAATCATAATGCTCAAAGAAATCAATATTCGTGATGCATATATCGTAATATTATGATGAAAAGGGGCAACTTCACAGATTAAAGACGCTACGGCCAAGAAATTAGGGGTCAGGTTCATTAAAAGTTAGCAGGAAATCCTGCTAGGCGCAGGTAAATTAATGAATCCTCCGCCAATGAACTAATCCTTCTGACGTCGCGAGACTTTTCCAGTATTTTTATTGTGTGCCGCCCCACAGACAACATCCAACTATTCCACCCACCGGGGCATCGCAGCAAATAAATGACCTAGTAACGGATGCAATCCGTCTGGCTTTCTTGCGCTCACAAAAAAATCCCAGCGCTCACAGTAGCGCTGCCCTCCGATTAGAAGCCGTGGGGGATTTTTTTATGGAATAACAAAAATAAACAGCTTTGTTAACGGTGAAAAATGTGTCACTTATTGACAGGATGTTATAGCATCAATGCTCTATTGAATCGGTGTCAGGAAGCTATACATTCAGTGAAGAAAAAAAAATTATTTGGCTCTTTTCTGCAGCAGTTGCCTTTTAAGTTAGCACAAGAGGCCTACTATATTTGTAGCCTGACAACATGTTAAATTATAACTGAGGCCTAATCTCTTTCCAGGATTGGATAAAAGTGATAAAACTATCGCTGGATGAAATTGATGAAGGTCTTAATGCAAAACGATACAGGCAATCTCGTGAGAAGCAGTAGAGATAAGTCGGGGGAAAATTAAAAACCTGAACATAACATTATTGAATCATAAAATGATTTGTCATTCTCCGTCGATCATTAGTGAGGTATTTAGCACAAAACAAATTTTACCAAACACGACTAATCCTTCTAATCTATTGTTTAAAAAATAACATTACAAATTGACGAATAGTTGCATTCTATCTCGAAAGGTTGTATTTATGATCTCTCGCATCCGGCAGGTACCATTTACCCCAGACACTCTCGTCTTCCCGTTAAGACTAAGGCAGCCAGATCAACGTTTCCTAAAATCAAAACACTTCTCCAAAAGCACAAGCCCCCCGTTATCCTACCTCGAGCACCCCACTCACTTTCCATCTTAAATAATCCGGACTTATTAAACTTCTTGGTCGAAACTTCAGTCTCAGACGCAAAAGAAACGGGCCGACTTCCTGGAACAAGAAGGCAAAATACGCGGATGAAATATGGTAACTTCAGTGAGCGCCATGGCAAGGCAGGCACTTAAAATGTGTGGAGCTTGAATATTTTGCGGATAACACAATTAATTCCATAATAATGAACAGACGACCTCAGAGTTACTTGGAATTTGCATGATATTTATTCCGTTTTTTCCATGTCAGTCATTTGTATTTGTTTATGCTGTATTTGTATGTGGGGTTTCAGCATTTTACAACCACTGTGTAACAGGCTACTCAAGGAAACATTATCACTTACTGTGAATAATTCTTCAAAGAAATTAAATCCATTTCATGAGATAAAATGGATGTAACGTCAACTGAAATGACACATTGTAAGAAAATTAAGACATGCACGCAAAAATTGTTCTACGAATTGCAGTTGCTATCTCCCACAGCCAAATAAAACCATAATAAATTGATCTGTAAGGAGGTACGTGCTAGTGCCACCATCTTGACACTCGTAGCAGACTGGTTCCGTGGATTCGAATCTTGCCAACCGCAGATAACATGTAAGTAGACAGCCGTATGCGCTCGCACCGATCAACATTTTATGCAATTGTGTATATACAGATCTATCTCACATACACAGATATGTACTAAGTACACAGACATTTTATTTGCTCTGTACCTCACATTGATCTCTCTTACATAGATCCTTGCTGGCAAAAATGTGAGACAGTCACATAGATCGATTATGCTCTATGCCGTTTAATTGCGTGCAGTTTTATGATCCATGTTCTGACTCAGATTTTCCTTCCATCCAAAATACATCCACATATGCCGAAAATTCACGAATTGGATGGCAGTCGCCAAGGATATTTTTGAATCTTTGGAAACATATCTTCAGTTCCTCTTTGGAAACATATCTTCAGTTTCTCTGTTGGCTCATTGTGAAGCCTATCGGACCGTTCAATAATTCAGGTAGGACCAAATTACCCCTACATGGCTGGAGAAGGAACATGTCGACCAAACAATGAGGAGGTTAAGGGCGATAAAATGGGACAAGAGAGGATCGTAGTCAGTCAACAATCAACTGGTAACGCTTGTTGTGACGTGACGTCAGCTGAGTAGGGCCTGATATGACTGGTAATGACGCCTCAAGCGATTAAGTAAAGGGAGGACATCAACAAAATATTTGAGGCAGAAGACTAACTGCTGGTGAAGGGGAGTGGAGGGGGAGGTGCATTGACGTGGAAATGATTTGAGCATGACAACGAAACACGGCAGGGGCTGGGAAAGGAAGCAGGTAATTAGCTGGAAGTGATAAATGAGAAGTTGAACAATAGCAGCCCGAACCCCAAACAATAGGCTGACGTGATGACCGTCAAGCAGAGATCATAGGGAATAGTAGGAAGAACACAACAGGAAGGTTTAGATCAGAAAGAGTTAATTTGCGTTAATTAGTTTAGTTCAAAATCACATTGTCATTTTGTCAGACAGAGTTTTGAGTGTCAATAGCTTCCCGGGCCGTACAGGCGAGGTAGTTTAGGAAAGAAAGCTTTATTGTCGAATGATTCAGTACCCCCTTTCATCGATAATACTGTGTATTAATGTATTATTTATCAGCTTGTTTAAATTATTGTTCACGTTGATGACAACATAAAGTCTATGTAGTTCAAAAATAGTATCGAATTCGGACAAACGTCTGCAAAGAGATCAAAAAATCAAGCTAATAGGTTTAAGTTATATTTTTAAATGTAGATCTGTCTTCTCCTATCAGCTGTTTTGGTCATATTAAAGGAAAATGTTGTTCTCACATCTCCATTAATGGGAGTTCTATCAATGTGATATAAAGGAATAATAAATCATCTACAAGATACATATACAGTAAGTGATTTTTCGTGTGATCAAACCGATGGCGTCGGATCTGATTCTTGGTAGTAAGACAATTTGTTTATGTAAGTAAAGATCTTCGGTTCAAGGGTTCCACTAAATGACAGTGCGACATCGCGATAATAGGGCAGTCCTATATATGATACATGTCTTAGTCATAATAGAGCTGTTATATTTCTATGTGCCTATTTTGAAATCCTCGATTGCTACATAACATGATACGTCAGCGTCTAAGCGACGGAACCAACTCAACCCCTGTTACCCTTTGTGTTGGATTAACGGTCAGCGATAAGTCCTCCTCATACCAATCTTCAAGGTAGATCGTGCGATCCTTGAGTTACCAGAATAAGTCTGTAAAGGAATCTAACGAGAGATGAAATAATACCTTATTCATCAATACCGAAGCCAGAATAAGAACCATTTCGCAGATAACCAGCGATAATCTATGATAATATGAGATAATCTTTGATTATTTACGATAATACACGATAATAAACCTTCAAACTGATGTCAACTAAAACGCTTGCTTGCAGCTTATCTTAGATGCTCTCATACTCCTTACGGCCCACCGTGATTGGGCTTGAGTCGATAACACGCCGGCCGCTCTACATTAACTGCAATGGGAGGGCATCCATTTGTAATAATTGCAGTCATACACTCTTGTGAAATTCCACGCCCACGTGTTAATTTGTGTTCAAAGATTGATTGCGGAGAGAAATGTGTAATTGTTGGCTGACCTATTGCAGACAGGTAATTATAGTGTGTCACACTACGGACACTACTGGCATCAGTGACTGAGTTCACACGGGTCGGAGTCTCCTGACTCAGTTTCATATGCGTCTATTCAAGTCTAGGATAATATATGATGAGGTTTGATAGAACTCAAAGATAAATGCTTGTGTCTGCTCATCTATCACTACAGCAAGACAAACTTTGCAGCTTTTGCATGTGATTCAGCGATTCAAATCCCTTTGTTCTGTAGAAAAATACAGGTGAATGGATTTAACAACTTAAAAAATACTTGAGGATGATTCATATCAAATAGTCGATGTCGCAAGTTCATTCGAAGATAAACCAGACAGACTATCTGAACCCTAAGTAGGATAGGGAAAAGCAGGAGGAGGGATTTAGGGCTAGGAGGCCACAGTTGTCTCGGAGAACGCAGAAAGTTTAAAGAACATAGTATGGTGAGGAGTCCATGTTAACCTTGTTTGGCAGGATGTAAGTTATTACGCAATAGGGGCGATAAAATGAGAGGGATTGCATCGGCTCGAATTCAACAATGAATTTTAACTGCGCCTTCCTAAAATATTGCATCGGTCACGACCTATCTATAGCCCTCATGATGGATGACAATTGCTGTTCCAAGGGATTATGTACGACCATATTAAATAACCGTTTAGCAGAATCGGAATCGTTTTTTTTCCAATGATCCTAAAGTTATTACTACGTTTGTATAATCAATCAACTAAACACAACAAATGGATAATTCAGATCACAACTACTTAACTTAAATAATACGTGAAGTGGTATTTGTAATATAAATGAGGCATACGTGATTCCTTGTATTGTAAACAAGAGTACAGGAGCCAATGCCTACAACATCAACAGGCCTGACACCAGCAGGCGTCACGCCGCAAACTTGGTCTAAATTGTCAAATGAGAGCATAGGAAGGTGAATTTTTGTGCGAAATGTTTGTTTCTGATTCAATATCCTTTGTTCTAAGTGTCCAGCTTGGACCAAGTTTGTAACGTTGCCCTGCTAGGGTGAGGTCTGTAGATGTAGTAAGTATTGCATCGACCGAGGCTGCGCCGCGCGCTTCCACCTCTGTAAAGTCTCTCCCCCCCACGAAGATCAGTGGCGTGTGGACGGTTCTCATCACACCTCCTCACCCTCGGTAACTTCTTTCCTCCCCCTCACCACCCTCGCTAACTTCTTCCCTCACCCTCACCACCTTCCATCTTCATCTTCCTCACTATCCCCTATAACCTAAATAACACTATCTAGGAGAGGGAAGCAATGTAACCTTTTCGAGAGGGGATTCAACCCCTTCGTCTTGGAATTTTGTCGAAATTTGCGATATCTGAAGGGAATATGACCCAGCATATATTATCCCAATTCGATCAGTTTACCAACTCCCGAACGCAGTCAGGGCTTATATTATCCCGATTCGATCAATTTAACAACTCCCGATCGCAGTCAGGCCTTATATTATCCCGATTCAATCAGTTCACCAACTTCCGAACGCATTCAGGGTTTCTAAATTGATCGAATACTTTGCTCCCGTGCATTAACTCGTGACGGTAGGGTTTGTAAAACTATCAAATGATCTGTTATATTTTGTACATGAATCATATTTTACGACTCATCTTGTCTAGAACGATAAGGAAGTCAATTTATTTTAATTTCAAACTGTTTTCTTAAGATGTTTTAATGTTGATTGAACTGCACAAAAATATCTGAGACGCTCTCACATGTACCGCGCAAGCCCTCATCTCTTCTCCGTTTCCACTTCGTATGAACGATCACTCGGGCCAGAGATTAATTTCACCGTGTACTCGTTTAAAGGATGTGAAGGACTAGAAGCTTGTTCTTTTGGAGTGCCGGTCACCTTTAAAATTGCAAACCTTTGTTGACGTTAACCACTGTCATCGGTTTCAGGCCTAGCCTTCGTTTAAAGAGATGAATTGCATGCCATTGGATAAGATAAAAAAAATGTTCCTACACGACACGTTCAAGTCGCGGCTCGATAAGTTCTACGACAATCGCCGATGAACAGCTGACCGTTCCCTTTCATGATGTTATAAAAACAGAAATGGCACGTGAAGCTCTATTAGATGTTCTACCTCAGAACTAATACTCTTGCTACCAAAAGGCAACCTAGTGTGGATCAATATACCTGTTGTTGTCTTCCTGCACTTGTAAACACTTGTAAACCTTTGGGGAAGCACTTGACAACTCCCGGGGCCACCAGGACCATTTGTGCATAAGCCCGTAGACTGCACACCAACTGGCAAATTAGAGCATTATTATATGACGAGTATTAACCCTACGACCCTTTTTCCACCTCAAGCAAATATAATAGATAAAACAGTGTTTTTTAAATCATATAGATCACGTAGAAGTGTTATCAGAAACTGAAAGCTTGGTGGTACTTACCACTTCATTCATCTAATTGTTTGCTTCAAAGAAATTGATTAGAACTGACCCGCCGTGTCGGAAAGATCACTAAAGTGTCACTGCAAGCTTTGAACGAGATGACGCACGACAGCGCTGAGCACAAAGGGTGTGCCGCCTTACTTCCCGTATGGGCACTTCAGGCCACTACCTTCTCACGCCGCTCCTTGAGATAACACGCCCCAATGAGCGGGCTGTGAGGGGCTACAGGAACGAGGGCATGGTTGTGAGCGGTCGGTGTGAGTAATTCTAGGGTTATTTGCTCTACCAAGGTCCCCACACGACAGAGTGTAAACATGAGCCGGACAAAGTGCCTTACACGGCAGGGTGTGAACATGTCCCGAATCAAGTGCCTCACACGGCAAGGTGTAAATATGACCGGAACCAAGTGCCTCACACGACAAGATGTAAACATGACCCGAACCAAGTACCTCACACGGCAGGGTGTAAACATGAGCCAGACGAAGTGCCTCACACGGCCGGGTGTAAACATGACTCGAACCAAGTGCCTCACACGGCAAGGTGTCAACATGACCTGAACAGAGTGTCTCACACGACAGGGTGTATACATGAGCCTGACAAAGTGCCTCACACGGCCGGGTGTAAACACGACCCGAACCAAGTGCCTCACACAGCTGGGTGTAAACATGACCCGAACCAAGTGCCTCACACGGCAAAGTGGAAACATGACCTGAACAGAGTGCCTCAAACGACAGGGTGTAAACATGAGCCTGACAAAGTGCCTCACACGGCCGGGTGTAAACATGACAAAAACCATGTGCCTCACACGGCAGGATGTAAACCTGACCGGAACCAAGTGCTTCATACGGCAGGGTGTAAACATGAGCCTTACAAAGGGCCTCACGCGGCAGGGTGTAAACGTGATCCGGACAAAGTGCCTCACACGGTAGGGTGTAAACATGACCCGAACCAAGTGCCTCACACGGCGGCAGGGTGAAAACATGACCCGAACCAAGTGCCTCACACGACAAGATGTAAACATGACCCGAACCAAGTGCCTCACATGGCAGGGTGTAAACATGAGCCGGGCAAAGTGCCGCACAAGGCAGGGTGTGAACATGACCCGAACCAAGTGCCTCACATGGCAGGGTGTCAACATGACCGGAAGCAAGGGCTTCACACGGCAGGGTGTGAACATGAGCCTTACAAAGGGCCTCACACGTCAAGGAGTAAACATGACCCGAAGCGGGTGCCTCACACGCAGGGTGTATACATGACCCGAACCAAGTGCCTTACACGGCAGGGTGTCAACATGAACGGAACCAAGTGCCTCATACGACATGATGTAAGCATAGACCGAACCAAGCGCCTCACACGGCAGGGTGTAAACATGAACCGGACGAAGTGCCTCACACGGCAGGGTGTAAACATGACCCGAACCAAGTGCCTCTCACGTCAGGCTGTAAGCATGACCCGAACCAAGTGACTCACACGGCAGGGTGTAAACAGTAGCCGGACGAAGTGCCTCACACGGAAGGATGTAAACATGACCCGAACGCGAACTAACCGAGGCCAGGGGGTATAGTGTCACAGTGTCAGCTCTATGCATCCCTATATGGCCTGCAAATACTGTATATACTGTATATCGGTTATGAATAGTTGTTAATGTTTATTACGGAATTGTACGTTACGACGCTACAATTGTGCAGTTGAAACGTTTATATTCAGAAATAAGTGACTTCATTTATTAAAGTCTGACACAGTTTTTTGTCAACCAATATTGATCGATAGACGTTTTGCGGCTGCGAAATACTAATGCTGATATCTAGGGTAGTGTTGGGAGTGGTGCCCAGGAAAGTTGGAAGAAGTTTTTTTTCCCCCTTTCATACTCTTAATGAGGAGTGTCTGTCTTAATCATTAAATGAAATGCTTCCATTATGCGTACGAGGAAGATGATCCGTCTTTAGATAGCCCCTTCTTGTCGCTGTTATTTGTGTTTGTCTGCTACACAATCACGGCTCCATAGATCCAACATAAGCCCTCCACCTTCCCAAATCAGCTCTCCCTTTCATGTATATTAATCATACAGACCAGCCTAATCTCGATAAACTGATTTTGAGCAGTAGCCTGTTGAATTTATCTTGATTTATCAGCTCCATCTGAGTGAAGTAATCTTTCTCAGCGAGACTTTAAGTGCTCGTAGGTAAAGGAAACTAAGGCCCAAATTTAATTTAATTATTCCCTTCCAATTGTCTTGAGTTTCGTATAGAATTGCTACCCTAAAATGTCAGTTATTTCTCAGCCTCATTGTTCGACATGTTCGATCAGTTCATCTGTAGAAATATCTCATAATGACTACCCACATGGTCGTGATAAAGCGTCGTTAAAACAGATCTGCAGCTCGTGTAATGATATCTCATACCCGATTTAAATCCGTCTAAATTAGTCAAGCAGTAACACGACTGTAAATCTGTGATGTTTGCTACATGGAATGATTGGGAAATCGTAATCAGGGGAGAAAAACCTGTAGATTTCATATAGTGCCGTATGCAATAGAATTTCTACCTGTATTAAATGAGCTTGATTTTATTATACGAGTTTCAGTGCTGTATCTCAACCACGCATCGACACGGCCAGGGGAGCAGTTTTAATACAGTTCACATCTTATGGCATAAACGATTATGTATTTATGTCATATCTACCATCACAATGCTCACATAATGCAGACACTTGTGAGTGACACAGATACTCAGATACAAGGAAGGTCAACTCACTACTTCTGTTCAATTTGGCACAATTTTGGCACTGATGCACGTGGTTCCCTCACACAAGGCTCTGATCTACGCCCCTCATAAACCATGCTAGGCCCTAATATGGCCCAGTAATTCCGAGACACAACAGCCTAGGCCCATCCAAACTCTGTAGTCCGCATTTCGTGCATCCATGTTACTGTCCCAAACCCTAATGGGGACAGGAGCATCTCAGGGCTTCACATAACCCGTCACACAAGGCACATCACCACAGGGAATCAGCCAGCGGCAGAGGGATGTGTTGGGGTGCGTAAAGAAGGGCAAGGAGAGGTGGCACAATGCATGTGGATTTGTCTCCTGAAAATATAAACTGAAATAATAAAGCAATCCCTCCTGTCAATTTATGCATCCATTTGATCAGAATACATTCCTCGATTAACCTTTATAGAAAAGAAAACTAACATCCTTTATTCAATTTTGATTGTTCCAGTATAATATTGCCAGACGCAATTGGTATCAGGAATGTTGACTGTTATCGAATAAATCATAGAATAACACAGTTACGCGTAAATTCCGATTAGTAATAGTGTATGAATGGCGACGTCATTTGGCAATAGCGTAAAATGATTAAATCTAATTGCCGCTCTTTTTTAGCGTCGCCGTAGGTGTCGTCTCGTTCCAAACGATTTTAATTACAAACAAATAATCCCCGCTTGCAGCGATCACGTACGATTTGGAAACATTACATCAGTCGGTGGCACCGTGTGAGGTGTGATCAGCATTGCTGGTAGAATCAAGAACAGAGGCGCTGATGATATCATCTTATTTGAACAATTCCTGCTTAAATCAGTGCAATAAAACACCTCTGCCCTCCGGCCGCTCCTTTATCGTCTCCTCCATTGAGAGACTGATGGAAGAGGCCTCTAAACCGGTCATTAGATGTCCTAGCAGACTTTTTAACCTAAAAATCACGGCATAGTGATGAGATCTTAACTCCTCACGAGGGCATATTGGTGAGATCTTAGCTCCTCACAAGGGCACATTGGTGAGATCTTAACTCCTCA
>SDVV010015331.1:0-14555 GCA_016164225.1 Gammarus roeselii | reverse complement strand
AGGAAAGCACATCAGAGCAGCGTCAAAATCAACCATTCACAACCATTCTCCACTCACGCCTGTTCATTGCACGCTCTCTCGCCACCTCCACATTCATGTGTCTCCTTCCCAACGCCTGCTTCACACCATCCATCCACCCAAACTTCGGTCTACCTCTAGGCCTGCGACCACTCGCCTCAGCATTCATCACCCGTTTCACCAATCTCCCTTCACCCATCCTCTCCATGTGCCCGAACCATCTCAGAACACGCGAATCCACTCTTTCCTACAACTTCTTCACCATCCCTGTTCTGTTTCGAACCACGTCGTTGGTGATCCGGTCTCTCAGCAAAACTCCAGCCATGCTCCTCAAACATTTCATCTCGAAAACATTCAACCTTCTTCTCTCCTCTGCTCTCACCCTCCCAAGCCTCAGCTCCGTAGAGCACAGTTGGGACAACAACACCCTCATACAGCCCTCTCTTTGCTTCTATCCCCAACGTCCTACAGCTCATTACTCTTTAGTGCACCCAACACTTTACATCCCTCCTTCACTTCAGTTTCCACTAGTTCAGTTATCTCCACATGGGAGCACCTAATTAATAATACTAGAATTATTTACAAACTGAATGTTTTTTTGTCTCCTGGTTTCCTCCTATTTGTTTGTATATTGTATACAAATTACTATAATACTTACACAGTTTCACCTGCTTTTGGATTTTTAAGTGTTTCTATGTGAGTTTTTTGGGGTAGGTAGTGGACAGTGCCCACTCTGCTTGTGAGTGCGTACGGACCTGGTAGCGAGAGGAGTGAGAAAGGGAGGGAGCAATTTTGGACCAAACTCAGTAAGTGTATTGAAAGGTTTAGAGGTCAATTCAGTGTGGTTGTACTAGCAACGACCTTAATGCGAGAGTTAGAGATGTAGTGAAATGTTGTAGGGAGGTATGGCGTTCCTGGTAGAGAAAATCTGATAGGTCTGTGCATTGACCAAGAGCTGGTGATCGTAAACAGCTTGTTTAAGAAGCGAGATATCCACAAGTACACTTGGGTAAGGATGTCCCATTGTGCAGTGGTGGAGATAGCGCTGATAGATTTTGTGTTGATTTCAAGGAGAGTGGTGGGAAGGCTGTTGGATGTGCGGGTGTTGAGAGGGGAGATATGACCATTTGCTGATGGAATGAAAATTAAGAGTGGAGCTGAGGTGAAAGGGGAATAGAGATAGTAGTAAAGAAGAGTGAACTGAATGCGGAAAACCGAAATGAGAAATTTCAGCTTGCGTTGAGGGAGGAATATGACAACGCAAGAGGGCAGGACCTGCGAGACATACAGGAGGATTGCGAGACGCTCTGAGATGCGCAAAAAATGTGCGTGGTAAGCGCCTTGTGGGCGGTTGCAGAAGGAAGGGCTGCGAGCGATGGGACGAGGAGGTCAAGCTGGCGGTGACGCGGAAAATAAAAGCTTTTGACGAGTGGTTGCAAGCGAGGTTGGTGGTGACCTATGACAACTTTAATGAGAAGAGAGAAAAGGTAAAACTGGTGGTGAGGAGAGCCAAAAGGGTCAGTGATGCCAGGTGGGGCTGACTAATGTGCCAAAATTTTGAGGCGAACAAAAAAATGTCTTTGAAAGAGTTGAAGAGGGTGAGGAAGGGGGAGGGGGAAAGGAGAACATGGTAAAAGATTAAAACGGCCAGTTGTTGAAGGAAAGCGGTGTTGTACAGAAAAGGAGGGCAAAGGAGATGAATATCATTGTTGCAGCTCAAGAAGTATGTCTATTATGTGGAATCGGTAATTTGTACGAACGAGTATTGCTCAAAAGGATAACTGACTGTACGGGTGGCGCAATTAGAATGAATAGTGTGGCTTTAGGAGTGGTAGAGAGTGGGCCGATCAGATTTTTACACTGAGACAAGTCTGTGAGAAATAGCTACCTTGCGAAGGGAAAGGATCTGTTCTGGCCTCCATGGATTTGGAACAGGCCTATGACAGGATGTTGCATTTGTTTCGAGTGGGTGGAAATATGTTGAAAGCAGTTCTGAGTTTCTATGTTGACAGCAGAGCATTCATCAGATTGGAAGCAAGGTGTATGATTGGTTTACAGTGAAAGTGGGTCTGAGACTAGGTTTCATTAGGTATCCATGGCTGTTCAGTCTCTATATGGATGGGAAAGTCAACGCTTGGAGCTGTTGGAAAGAAATGGGCGGAGTTGGCAGTTGAGCCAGTTACTGTTGCAGCTGTGTAGGCTAGTATCTGAATTTATTGGAGTGTGTGAGAACAGTAAGCTTCGAGCAAACGTGGGTTAAAGTAAAGTGATGCTCGAGCAACGCGATGCGAGCAGGATTAGTGTCCTCCTAAAGGGAGGGTTATTGGAGGAAGTTCATTGTTTTAAGTATCCGGACTCCTGTGTGGAGAAGACCGAACTAGTGGAAACTGAAGTGAAGTCGCGAGTAAGGGAAGGGTGTAAAGTTAGTGTTGAAAGCACTGAAGTAAAGATGGAGCTTTATGAGGGTGTAGTTGTCCAACTGTGCTCTACAGGGCTGAAACTTCGGGGGTGAGAGCAGCAGAGAAGTAGTGTATATTGGAGCAAAATGCGGATGTGAAGAAATTAGATAGGGCTTAATTACCGGAGCAAAACGCGGATGTGAAGGAATTAGGTTGGGCTTAATTACCGGAGCGAAACGCGGATGTGAAGGAATTAGATAGGCCTTTATTAGGGGGTACGAAACGGCCTACTGAAGGAATAAGATATAGGATGACTAGATCTTTGAACCTATTATCAAATGTAATTGTTATGAAGTATGTTATTAGTTAATGTGTCTGACTCAGTCGCTGTATTTCTCGGACATTGTAGTTATATGTTAAGACAAATTGATCTTGTGGTCAAGTTAGTTACTGATGGTACATAGAGATACCAAGAACGCAAGTTTTGAGAGACCACCCGGGAAGTTGAGTGGGTGGTCCGAATGATCTGTATCTGTAAAATGTCACACAAAGATTTTATCTCAAGATTTATGGTCCTCTTGGAGAATAGTTTTTCCATACGGGAAATTTCAGTTTCCTTACGGTATCTGGTTGCTTTCATTTACGATTGCTTACGTACAACTTATATAGATGTACGTTATTAGGTCTTGTCAACGCTATATATGATTGTTTTGGAATATTTTGTATGGTAGGAGGGCATGATATATATTACTATGTTTGTTATTAAATAACTCATTTGGATAGAAGGCATTGTTTATACATGATATTTTATACTGCATGATTGATATTATTGATTAAATCCACTTGCTTTTTCCCATTTAGTGTATATATTTTTCAGAGATTGGTCAGGATCTAATGTTAAGAAACATTCTGGTCAATTGCTTATGGGGTCTGTAACCACATAAAGACAATTACTCAAGTGGGTCTCAATTTAGCTATGACAATTAGCGATTTTATCTCTGGAAAGTTTTTGAAAGAAAATTACTTTTTCGCATTTAATGTATATATTTTTCAGAGATTCGTCAGGATCCAATGTTAAGAAACAAACAGTTGCAGATACGTTCATGTTTATTCAGATGAATTTTTCTGTTGACAATGAGACAAGTTTATTTATACATATATATTAATGGATTAAAATACACATTCAGTTGAACAATTTTAGGGTTTTGGCATGACAATCAATCATGGTAAATTATATATATTTATTTGATTTACGTAGAACCATTTACATTGTTTATGTGGGTTTTGTTACAGTTCTTTCCAATGCACATGTTTTCAATGCCTATTTTGGTGGACAATGAGGCAAGTTTATTATTATAATTTATTTATTTTATTTTCATAAGAGCATACAATGAATATTTACATTTTTATCAACATTTACAGGTTGTAACTTGTTGAGATTCACGTACTTCCATCATTAAGTCGAGAACATACGTCAAAGACGGTCTCACCCGGTTTGCGTCTCTTCCATGGTAAATCCATTTCTTCATCGATTTCATTAGCCAAGACACATCACTTCCTCTTTTTAGTGACGGTAGGTTTATTTTCAATAGATTTTTTGGGGATGTCCGGATGTCCGTAGGCAAGAGTTGTGCATACGTCGAGATAGTAGCGCTCATTCTCAAATTTGCTGAGGCAGTTTTTGAAGATGCGTACAGTTTTAAGCTGGCATGCTTGCGCACGAATGTTGTGTATGGTCTCAAAGTGTGTGTAGGTTTTTTGGTTACGAATGTCCCTGTATTGTTCATGTTTGATTTTTGGCTTGTGTCTGGTAATTGACACCTTTAGCAGCCGATTTTGTTGCGTCGGACTCAAACAACATGCTGTAACACTTTGGTTGTATGACGTGATTGGAGCTGTATGACGTGATTGGAGTCAGTGTTACGTGGAGGACGAGCGGAGACGGACGGATCATCCTCAAATAGATAACAATGAATATTCAAGTGTCAAAAAATTAGTTTACGTGTTTCAGAAGAAGAAATCTCCAAAGATAGTGTGGGACGGATCGAACAAATGTTGACTAATGTTTAGAATACCAGTTATCTCAGAATGGGTAAAACAAAAATCAAAAGAGTGGGAGCTAACATTCATATATGGATGAAGGAAAAAAGGAAGTTGGCTCCGGGTAACTGACATCAACGGGTTTCAGTCGTATGTAACAAACTTCAACGGAAATAAGAGAGCATTTCTCGAAATTGATATGATCCGAAAGGAAAATAATCATGATTGTAATAAAGCTGAAGTATTGGGGAACGGTTTTTTCCTAAGAACCAAAGGAAACTTGGAACGTATGAAAAAATTCCTCATTGATGAAAAACAGAACGACATTGAATTTGAAAAGATTCGAGTAATCAAAGTTCAGGAAGAAAAAGAATTACATTTGTGGACACAAGGGCACGGAACAGCCTTTGGTATTTGCAACAAAGATATGGTGGATTATATTTTAGATTTTGAGAGGAAACTTAAACATCGTGATGCAGGGTATGGTTGGCTGTACGAGCCATGCTGTAATCGAAAAAACAAATTAGAAGTCATTGATGATGTCACAAGATCTGTAAATAATACTAATAAAAGTATATAAATCCTAAATCAATTGTTTATAATATCCTACAACTAAAGGTAAAGCGATGAAATTGCATACATTGCGTTGATCGGAGGTAACATCGAAATTGTTGAAGTCGGTAGGAGAATATATTTCAAGGGTTGCAACGCTACCCATAAACTTATCCCGGGGTAAACGCTGTAGATGTGCAACAGTATGGTGAGACATAAATCAAAGTCCGATGAGAAAATATTCACTTAATATTGGGATTCTGTTGTGGAAGGATGGGTTATAGCTTGAGTCCTCGATTGTTCGAAAGAAATGGGGTGATGGGGGTCTGTAAACTATGCCAGAAATAAATAAAATTGAGTAAACATAAATAGACGAGTAACGTGTGGAGACATATAAAACGCTGTCATCGTGAAGAGTTTGAAAAAATTAATGGAAAGAAAAAAGTCAGATCAACTGTGCAAGTTGTCAAAGGATGAAGTGTCAGATGATATTGAAGGAAAATGTGGTAGACCTAGTATGAGATGAAGTCGCCCATTTGTATGATGATGGAAACAAATATGAATTACTTGTAACATACATTCCATCTAAGATTGAAAAAAAAATCTTACCTCTGGTAACATATATGAGTCGAGATTGATTGCGAAGTAGAAATAATTAGGTGTCAAAACTGCAAAGGATAGATCAAAATGTAGAGTTAAGTAGAGATATTTGTTATGCATAGGATAAAACCGTGACTGAAAATCGTTCATACGTTAGGTTAGGTTAGTTTTTTGACGATTTACAAGTTCAGAATTGGATGTGTGTATCAAACTGCAAAGGATCGATCAAAATGTAAAGATATGTATTATGCATTGTATAAAAACATTGACTGAAAACCGTACTTGAGCTAGGTTAGGATAGGATAGGATGATTACTTCTTTTAACATAACATACCATGAAGCTGATGTACATAAAATATCTTGTATCAACAGCAAGGGATGTTGTTCTATGGGTGAGGTTAGGTTGGGTAGGTATCAATGTATCCGGCAGTGTATGGTAACCCTTTTGCAAAAATGTGTGTAAATGCCGACATTAACAGTGAATACGCCGACATTATACCAGCATATGCCGGCATATAGCGGGATCAAACCGTGAATACAGCTACATTATACCGGCATATGCCGGTATCAAACCGTGATTAAATGCATGAAAAAATTTTGAGCGATGACACATAATTCATGGTTAAGTTGGTTAGATTAGGTAATATGCATCTGGCAGTGAATGGTAACTCATTTTGCACAAAATGTGTGTAAATGCCTACATGCTGCCCCAGACATGAGCTAACGCAGTGACGCTAACAATCCTGTATGTATAAAATTGGACTCATATCTGTACTCATTCTGATAACGGTCCACTTTCAGGGAAGAAGGATGTCGCCCAGTACGATATGGAAGTATTTTACCAGAAAGGAAAATGCAGGAGTATGTGTTATTTGCAATGTGGAGATAAAATTAGGCAAATCAAGATTGACATTCGGGTTTTGGCAACATCTGAAAGGACAGCATTATTTTGATTGTGATATTCTTAAAAATGGGCAAAAAATATAAGCTCTAAGGATGCTACGGGTGTGTTGATAGAACATAATAATTCGGACTTGGGTATCAGCAATAATGATTTAGACGACGCTCAACAGGGTGCGGGCAGTAAAGAAAATGCGATGCCGGTATCAACCAAACGTGAAACGTATAGAATTTGGGTGAAAGGGGGGAGTATACCCAAACCTTAGCCGAAATTGAAAATCATGAAAATAAGAGGAAAACGTGGGATACTTCCAGTGGAATGGAAATCAGTGACAGTGATATCAAGGATATGTCATGTGAAGAAAAACCTACAAACGTTGAAGGAAACCTAATAATCAAATGGGGTAGTGAAAGGGTGTCAGGTATAAGAAGTGTAAAATTGCATAATAAAATCAAATTTATAACTGACTTTGTTTCAAAATTAATGGTAATGAAACATAAAGAGAAAGAATCATGTCTCAAACGTTTGAGTGCTAGGAGAATAATGTATATTTCGGAAATCTGCGGGAATATAATGAATGGTAACGTGGGCAATAGCTAGAAGAAACCTGAAACAATTCGATGTCATAAACATGTAAAAGTAATTGAAAACTTATGTTTTGCCAAGATGCTCACGTCGAATTTTCGGTGTGAAAAAGTTATGTTTTCGTATAAATGATATCACATGTATGTATATGTAAATATAAAAGTCAAAATCTATTATCAATAAAATAATATATCCAAAAAATCTTTGTTTGCAATATCTTGAATTTAACTCGATTGAACTAGCATTGAAAATGCACTGAAACGCCTCATGCCCCACGTTGAAAAAGTGATAGATATTAAGCTAATTGAAGTTGTACACAGCTACCTGAGCTATCATAGATATATGTCTCGTCAGGTGAAAGGTAGTCAAACCGTAAATGCTCGAGGACCCCTCCATCCAGTAAATCGTCTTCTAAACGTTAGAATAGACATTAGCTCGGGATCAATAACGAAAATCCCATAAAGATGTAGCATGGACTTGAACCTTTTAAAACATACATTCCTATGATTATTGTGCAGAAATTTACATCTTGAAACTATTATTGAAGGATTAAAACAGTCAGCTATTTAGTATACAGATTTCTCTATGTCCGATAACAAAGAAAACGATGGAAGGAGATACTGCTGGGGTAAGTACAACAGAGCGCTCATCTACTCGGACACTGACTCGATGCTGATCCAGTTCAAAAACGTGGCCGACATTGAAGCGGAAATGCGCCAAGCTCCCCTGGCTGATACATGGACTTCTCCAACTATCCCCAAAATCATCCCTTGTTTGATGAATCCAAGAAAGGACAGCTAGGACTACTGAAAAGCGAAACAGCTGATGACTACCTGAGTGAAATCATCTGCTTACAACCAAAGTGTTACAGCATGTTGCTTGAGTCCGACGCAACAAAATCAGCTGCTAAATGTGTCAATTACCAGACACAAGCTAAAAATCAAACATGGACAACACAGGGACATTCATAACCAGAAAATCTACACACACTTTGAGACCATACATAACATTCGTGCGCAAGCATGCCAGCTTCAAACTGTCCGCACTATCAAAAACTGCCTCAGTAAATTTGAGAATGAGCGCTACTATCTTGACGTATGCACAACTCTTGCCTACGGGCATCCGGACATACCCAAAAATCCATTGAAAATAAACCTGCCGTCACTAAAAAGAGGAAGCGATGTGCCTTGGCTAATGAAATCGATAAAGAAATGGATTTAACATGGAAGAGACGCAAGCCGGGTGAGACCGTCTTTGGCGTATGTACTCGACTTGATGATGAAAGTACGTGAACCTTAACAAGTTACAACCTGTAAATGTTCACAAAAATTTAAATAATCCTTGTATGCTCTTATGTATATAAAATATAATATAAATTATAATAATAAACTTGTCTCTTTGTCCACCAAAATAGGCATTGGAAAGAACTGTAACAAAACTCATGAAAACGATGTAAATGATTCTATGTAAATCAAATAAATATATATAATTGACCATGATCGATGGTTCACATGTAATATGTTTTCAATCAAACCTGCGTGAATGTTGTGCCAAAACCCTAAAATTGTTCATCTGAATGTGTATTTTAATCCATTAATATATATGTATAAATAAACTTGTCTCATTGTCAACAGGAAAATTCATCTGAATAAACGTGAATGTATCTGCAACCGTTTGTTTCTTAACATTGGATCCTGATGAATCTCGGAAAAATATAAACATTAAATGCGAAAAATTCATTTTCTTTCAAAAACTCGTAACGACCGCACATCCAGAGATACAATCGCTAATTTTCATAGCTAAATTGAGACCCACTTGAGTAATTGTCTTTGTGTGATTACTGACCCCATGAGCAATTGACCAGAACGTTTCTTAACATTGGATCCTGACGAATCTCTGAAAAATATATACATTAAATGGGAAAAAGCGAGTGGATTTAATCAATAATATCAATCATGGAGTATAAAATATCATGTATAAACAATGCCTTCTATTCAAATGAGTCATTCAATAACAAACATAGTAATATATATCATGCCCTCCTACCGTGCGAAATATTCCAAAACAATCATATATTGCGTTGACAAGACCTAATAACGTACATCTATATAATCCGTACGTAAGCAATCGTAAATGAAAGCAACCAGATACCGTAAGGAAACTGAAATTTCCCGTGTGGAAAAACTATTCTCCAAGAGGACCATATATCTCGAAATAAAATCTGTGTTACATTTGACAGATACAGATCATTCGAACCACCCACTCTCATTTTCCCGGGTGGTCTCTCAAAACTTGCGTTCTTGGTATCTCTATGTACCATCTGTAACCAACTTGACCACAAGATCAAATTGTTTTAACATATAACTACAATGTCTGAGAAATACAGCGCCTGAGTCAGACACATTAACAAATAACATACTTCATAACAATTACATTCGATAATAGGTTCAAAGATCTAGTCATCCTATATCTTATCATTTCAGTAGGCCGTTTCATACCCCCTAATTAAGGCCTATCTAATTCCTTCACATCCGCGTTTTGCTCCGGTAATTATGACCTATCTAATTCCTTCACATCCGTGTTTTGCTCCGGTAATTATGGCCTATCTTATTCCTTCAGTAGGCCGTTTTGCTCCGGTAATTAAGCCCTATCTAATTCCTTCACATCCGCGTTTTGCTCCGGTAAATTAAGCCATTTTTAATTCCTTCACATCCGCGTTTTGCTCCGCTAATTAATCCCTATCTGATTCCTCCACATCCGCGGTCTGCTCCGGTATACACTACTCAGAGAGAAGAAGGTTGAATGTCTTCGAGATGAATTGTTTGAGGAGCATGGCGGTGTGATGCTGAGAGACACGATCAAAAACGACGTGATGCGAGTTGAAACGGAGATGGTGAAAAAGAGGACGAAGTTGATTCGCGTCTTCTGAGATGATTCGAACACATGGCAAAGATGGGTGAAAGAAGATAAGTGAACTGGGTCCTGGAGGCAGAGGCGTGTGGACGTAGGCCTAGAGGGAGACCGAAGTTTGGATGGATGTAGGGTGTGAAGCAAGCGTTAGGAAGGAGAGACTTGAGTGTGAAGGTAGCGAATGAGCGTGCAATGAACAGGTGTGAGAGGAGGAAATTGCGAATGAATGATTTTTGACGCTGCCCAGATGTGCTGCTCCGGCCTTGGCATCTCGTTGAGAGACGGGATGGAAGGGGGGAGGGGGGTGCCTGGTCACCATGACGCGGCAGACGAAAACCAGGCACACTGTCGGGCCCTGCTGCCGACACTGACCTCGAACTCTATTCATGACCCGGAGGGTGTGTCGCGGGGTCATCCAGCCTGACCCTTCAGCGCAAAAGGGCTAAGTTGTGTGAGGTGCGCTTTGCCGTCGGCCACCCCCCCCGTTCTGTGGAATTTGGCCTTGTGTCTGTGTCTAATTGAAACCACTTTGTAATGAAACGTAATTATCAAAAATTATAAATAATGTCTCCACGTGTGTTGGTCTATGTGTTCTGGCGTTCATGAACTGCGCCAAGGCCATTGGACCGATATTTATGAAACTGGGAAGGTGGCTAGTTGCGTTTTCCTCGGATGGAACAGGAAAGTATTTTCTAGCCACAGGTATCACCGCAGTCAAGTTATTGAGAAAAATCGTTTGACTACGTAGTTTGACCATGAACAATCGTCCAGAAAATTTTATTGTTCAAAAGTGTAGAATTCGCTTCAACTTGAATTACACTCATGGACATCGAAGAACGACCTTCGACGTGGCTCATGATACGTGCTCAAAACCTCTCTCCATGAATATGTGCTCAAAACCTCTCTTTTCTCAGTAAATCCATTGGAAAATTTATTTGTCAAGTCCAAGTCTGGCTCCATGAGCTCATCGAAGGGCCGAAATTTGATTTTCGCGAGAAATAAATACTGACGGTGTGTCTAGAATACGGCAACTGGACGCAGAACGACTGATTTCAGACCGTATCCATGGGCTTGTGAGAGAATGGCTCCAATATTAATGTTCTTACAAATGAAAGTAATGCATTATATCTTGGTTACAGTGTAGTACAAGGTTAACATTTCTTTCAGTAAAACTGATAGTACTTCCAACTGATGTAGTATGATGTAATGAAAAAGATTACATTAATTCCATACAGCTGCGTTTGAAATGATGCTGCCCTGTTATAATCTTATAGTTAATAGTCGTTAATTAAGACTTAATGGTGGTGCAAGGTTCAAATTGATATACGATATGGTTTTCATTTTATTTTTTTATAATAAAGCCTGAATAAATAAACGGGCAGCTTCATGTCAGAGGAGTAGGATTAATATTGTAAAGCTTTTATGATAATGTAATAAGGTTGAATATTGCACAAACACAGAGGCTTATAATTGTAAGCAAGTAAAAAGACAAGAACAGACGGTGCATTGTGAACAAGATGTGTTCCTTGCTGTCCCCATCTCTACACTGCCAAAAGACCTGAAGTCTCCTAAAGGGAGGCGTGCCTTGAACTAAAGTAGAGGCACAAACTCTCCAATGAGGGGACGGCCCTACAGTTGACCAAACTCTAAAGGAGGGTGTCATTCAATTTTTTTGGCCGTTATGGGCCCACGCTACCTATTATGTAGAGTGGTAGACTCCGCCTAAAATATTGGGGTGGTTGGATGATTATACACTTTATAGATCATCAACACTTTAATTTAGTATTTCTTCTTGCTTGGGCTCTATTATTTTTCTCTGCCCTTTTTTCATGATCATAAATTTTGAATTGGTTATTGTTATTATATGTATCGAGGTTGGTTGAGACAAGGTGACCCACGGAGGGGAGGTTTTCGTGGGACCCCCCGGACTCGGGGACCTGGGGTTTTGAGAACCCGGGGTACTTGGGTGACCAGGTGGATTTGGGGGGATCCACTTGAACCTTTCTGGGGCCCTTTGGGACACCCTTGAGACCCTTTAGGACCCTTTTGAGAAACTGTGGGACCCTTTAGAGGCCCCACTATGAATCCTGGAACCTCTGTTTCCCCCTCCCAGCGCTGTAAAACCCTTACACATAAAAAAAATGTTCATGCGAGATGCTTGAGTAGAACAATTAACCATTACAGTCCGCGGATTGCTGGCGCAGAGGGCGAGGGACGCGTCGAGGCTGGTCGGGGTGCATCGAGATCAGTCGAAACATGTTGAAGCGAGTCGAGTTGGTCGCGACGAGCTGAAACTGGCCAAAATGATTCGAGACAAGCCAAGATGAGCTGAGGCGAGGGGACTCAGGGAGCTCAGGAAGACCCGGGGGACATAGGTCACCCTCCGGGATTCATCGGGCTCATTTGCAACCCAAGGGACCAATGCCCCTCCCCACCTTATCCCCTTGAACAATCAGTGTAAATTCAATAATCTGAGCAGTTTTTCTGCCCATGACGAACCTGCTTTTTCTTTTCCACGATCCACAATATTATAATGCTGGAGTATTTGTGCGGGAGTACGTGTTTGTGATTTTGTGAATGGGTATTTTTTCTTCAGTCTGTGCTTGCTTGCGCGTGCACGGACCATATGCAGTTTCTGGGGTTGGCCTGAACTGCACAGCTGAACAAATACTAAAAATAAACTAGACCGCATAGCTGTAAACGTTGTGTTGCGTTGCTGGCCGAGCTTATTTTGTTCGTGTAGCCGTGAATCTTGTACCAATTACAACGATACTATCTGTGCGCACTGGCGGGTGGACATATTAATCATGAGGTTCTGAGTAATTTGAGGCGAGGATTCGTTTTGTTTAATCTGAGTCTTTATCGAACCTGAGTAAATATATTGTACCAATCCAACTGGATCACGTCAGCAATCGAATGGACTAGATTCAATACCACTGTTTAAGCCAGGGTTATCTTATATTGTATCAAGGGGTAGGAGGAGCCAACAAAATCCATTAATGGCCTTAATTGTAGGTGTACCAATGAGTTCAGGGTATTAAGACGCCCCACCTCTTTAGATGATCCAAATAGGTGAATGGTCGCCTTATTGGAGGATCACTTCATACACATAAACAAAGACCCACCCACATATTATTTCAGGGCGCAGACCTGAACTACAGACAACAGACACACGCCATCAGCTGCAGCCATTGGGCAGAGCTCAGACACTCCAGCAGCTGAAGCCTTCGGGTAGAGGGCCCTTACGCTACGATTACGCTCCACACATATACTTCATTTCTTTTTGCTGTTCTTTCACACTTTTGTTACGTTGTGTCCGTTATATTACAATCAATGTTTAGTGCTATAGGGCGAGTTCAACTGTTGTCATGTTACTTTGTTCCAATTCAATTCTAAAATAATATCAAAACACAGTTTTATCATTCCTATCTTGCATTCTACCTGTTTATAACAACCTGAAAAGATTTACCATAACATAACCCTGTCAGGGTCATTCAGCTGTTTGCTAAAGAAGCACTTTTGAGGGTTGATAGCCCTACATAGCTGCTCACGCTGTGAGAAACTCAAGCTTTATGAACTACAGCATCAGTGGACAAAAAACATATGGTTTAAAGAATAAATGAAGCGTAAAAGCGGAGTGTTATAACAGCCCAGCCTTCATCAACTGCTGCTGCTGGGGGGGTAAATGATTATTCCAATTGTTGTTTGACAGCTGAATTTGATATGTGAATGAGCATGCAGCTCACTTCAGCGGAAAAACTTTTCCGAACGCAACCATAGTTCGATTCTGGATGACGTCACACAGCGTGGAGCAGCTGTTGCTGGGAGTAAAGAATTGTACTGCTGATCCGGCGAAAACTCATTACAAATACACAAGTTTTGAGAAACCAAAATTTGTCGTAGACTCATCTTCGAGTTTCTGGCTAATGCCCGAGCTTTCTAGCGATTCAATAAACTAAGCGATACAAACGGAGGAGGTTTTACGCAAACTTAAGAGATATGCAAGGGTCAGAGATACACAAGGGCCAAATAAACATATAAATTAAATTATGTGTGTGAGACTCATCCCAAGACTCTTTCACGGATGGGAAAGCTACACGAGATGCAGGCACATTGGTTCTCTTTGGAAACATAAGTAAAGCCTGTAAAGCATTTGACGGGATTGTGATGGGAATGATGGTGTTGAAGGAGTTGATGCGTTGATGGATAACTTGACGGGCGTGATCCTTGATTAGCGCTCACATATCTGAGGAATATAGTTGTAGGAGGCTTGAGATTTGTTGACACTTTTCATTAGAACCACTATCTGATTAAACACCATAATTCGCTTTTTGTATGCGTTTGCAAATTGCAATGCTATAAAATTTCAGCTCGCTTACATGAATTCTAACCGTGACGTTTTCACGGACGCTGCTAGAGTGTTGGCAATTTTAGTATCGGCAACTTTTAGTCAATACAGACACCTTCACCATAGGCCCATATCAGTCGAAACCGATACCACCAAAATTTGCCGATACCGATACCTTGTGACCTTCCATATATATCTATAT
>SDVV010015330.1:0-14555 GCA_016164225.1 Gammarus roeselii | reverse complement strand
CACCTCACACTCATCATAGGTTGAAGGAAGAGGTGAAGCAAGAGGTGAGGATCGCTAGGCCAGCACCTCACACTCATCATAGGTTGAAGGAAGAGGTGAAGCAAGAGGTGAGGATCGCTAGGCCAGCACCTCACACTCATCATAGGTTGAAGGAAGAAGGAAGAGGTGAAGCAAGAGGTGAGGATCGCTAGGCCAGCACCTCACACTCATCATAGCTGCTTCCTGTTAAGACGCTCGGTACCCGGATTTGCTCTACTGTTGATATGTATCCACTGAATCCAATATAAAGCGTCATAATCAAATATATTTCTAAACGATTCTGCCTTGAAAATCTATTTAACGAATTGTCGAATGTGAATTAAATCTTGGTGTAACTAAAATGTATGTTTTAACCAATGGTTAACGAGCAGAAGCTTCATGATTTTAAGATTAATTACTCAATCTATTAACCGCTACATAGTTGTTTCTTCATTCTATAGTGGATGATTGTGCGAGCACTGAAATTTCCTCCTTTGACCAAAGAGGTAAATTAGTATCAAGAGTGAGAACTGATCCGGGCTTGCGAGGCCTGGAGACTGATAACACCAGGCCTTGAGGTGGCCTGCTTGGCCCCACTGATAACACCAGGCCTTGAAGTGGCCTGCTTGGCCCCACTGATAACACCAGGCCTTGAAGTGACCTGCTTGGCCCCACTGATAACACCAGGCCTTGAAGTGACCTGCTTGGCCCCACTGATAAACCAGGCCTTGAAGTGGCCTTCTTGGCCCCACTGATAACACCAGGCCTTGAAGTGACCTGCTTGGCCCCACTGATAACACCAGGCCTTGAAGTGACCTGCTTGGCCCCACTGATAAACCAGGCCTTGAAGTGGCCTTCTTGGCCCCACTGATAACACCAGGCCTTGAAGTGGCCTGCTTGGCCCCACTGATAACACCAGGCCTTGAAGTGGCCTGCTTGGCCCCACTGATAAGACCAGGCCTTGAAGTGGCCTTCTTGGCCCCACTGATAACACCAGGCTTTGAAGTGGCCTGCTTGGCCGCAGGATAAGGCCAATAATGGCTCACGTAGCTCAGCTACTTAATAATTTTTGAGTAAAGGTAACTGAGGCAGATTAATTTTCACAACATTTGTTTTCTGAAACATGATTACACTCCGTAGATAATGAAATAAATCTGCTCATTTCAGTATCAGCAAGGCGCACGGAAACAGGATTCAAACATGTGGAGCACCGACGCAGTGGATCTGATGCACGTGAATCGAAAGTAACTCGAAGTCAATAGAAAATTTTTATTGATCGAAACTGAAACGAAGCTAAATGTTATTGTGTTTACATTCTTATGTTTATCAACAAGTCAATGGTAAATATTGTCTGAATTCTGAACGTTTTGGAGTACTTTCCTAACAATGTTAGTTCCTTTTTGCTAACTTTAGCCTTGTATTGTGAGGTGAACTGTTCGGAAAAGTTCTCGGCCTTGTCTCTTGGCAATGTGGATTGTTCAGAGTGGGTGGGTCGCCTTAGATGTTGATCTTAGCCAGTGGTGCAGCATAAGCGAAGACATCCGTAATTAATAGGAGCGCTCAAACAAAATACATTTTAAAAGTTACTTTGCGCTTTACCCCTCCTCCCCCTTCATTGCAATGATGTCTAAATTATTGCAAGGATGCCAAAATCATTACAGGGAAGTCGAAACCATTGCAGGGAAGCCGAAATCATTGCAAGGATCTCGAATTCATTGCAGGTAAGTCGAAGTCTTTGAAAGGATGTCGAAATGGTTGCAGGGAAATCGAAATCATCGAAATTATGTCAAAATTATTGCATGGATGTCGAAAACATTTCAGGGATGGCTTAAAACTTAAGTAGTCACGTAGTCGATGTCACATATACATGTGTCCACAATTATATTAGTGTAACACACGTGCAGTGAATCGTCACTGCAGGGTACGATAATATATGTCAATAAAGTGCAATGTTCACAACAACTGTAATGCATCGTCGGGTCAAATAATCGAGTTAAATGATTATAGCCTGTCCCGGTCAACTGCTTCGCAACATTTTAGGTTTTATGGAAAAGGCCGAATTGGTGCTGTTGACATGCCTTGGATACGAAGTCGTCTACACATTCTTGAGGACTCTTGACTGGTCGTGTTTGGATCATATTACTCACGTTTTTGAGGACCCTTGGAAGGTCGTGCTTTGGATCATTTGACCCACGTTCATAGCACCCTTGGTAGGTCATGTTTTGGATTATTTTGCCCACGTTCTTGAGGATCCTTGATAGGTCGTGTTAGGATCATTTTACCCACGTTTTTGAGGACCCTTGATAAGTCATGTTTGGGATCATTTCACCCACGTTTATGGGACCCTTGATAAGTCGTGTTCTGGATCACTTTGATCCACGTTCTTGAGGACCCTTGATAGGTCGTGTTGTGTTCATTTTGACCCCCGTTTTTTGAGGATCCTTAAAGGTCGTGTTCTGGATCGTTTGAATCACGTTCTTGAGGACACTTAATAGGTCGTGTTCTGTATCATTTTGATTCACGTTCTTGAGGACCCTTGATAGGTCGTGTTCTGGATCATTTGAACCACGTTCTTGGTAACATTTGAAAGGTCGGGCTTTGATCATGTGAATGTTTAATTTTCTGTACGCCTAATTATGAAGATGTTAAACGTATGATAACTCCGAGCAGTGTGATAAAGATGTGTGCCCAAACGACACAGAATTGAATGAAGCCTTCAGGTACGTCGCAACTCGTTGTTGAAAGGCCGCTGCGGGACTGGTCTTAGACCTAGGTCTGATTGAGGCTTCTCTTAAGCTCTGAGGCCTATAGAACACCATTCATCATATACAATAAACCTCACCAAGACCTTCAGGCTCTTGCTAAAGCAGACGTTAAGAGCTCGTTAGTCGATATTGACCCTATCGCTACCTACCGTATTCAATTGGAACAAAAAACACGTAGCACTTATCTGTTGACGTGATAAAACTTTTACATTCATTTAACATCAATTTTGAGTTATGTTGCTGTTACAAAGTCTCTTATGGAAGATAAACTAATGATTTAGCAACGAGACGGTATATGAGCGTTGGGGATGATGACACACTGTTTGGACCAACTGCTACTGGGAGTAAGTCATGTTAGCGTGACGGTATAATAGCGTTGGGGATGATGCCAGACTGTTTGGACCAACTGCTACTGGGAGTAAGTCATGTTAGCGTGACGGTATAATAGCGTTGGGGATGATGCCAGACTGTTTGGACCAACTGCTACTGGTAGTAAGTCATGTTAGCGTGACGGTATAAGAGCGTTGGGGATGATGCCACACTGTTTGGACCAACTGCTACTGGGAGTAAGTCATGTTAGCGTGACGGTATAATAGCGTTGGGGATGATGCCACACTGTTTGGACCAACTGCTACTGGTAGTAAGTCATGTTAGCGTGACGGTATAAGAACGTTGGGGATGATGACACACTGTTTGGACCAACTGCTACTGGGAGTAAGTCATGTTAGCGATATCACCCAGAGAGGGCTTCGATGCGAGTGAAACCCATCTTTCCGCCAGAGCGTCTTGATGAACTTGATTGTTTTTGACCCCAAACCTCCTCATACACGCAGCCTAGCATGACATAAAGCGGCAAACGGTCCGGAGCACTCGAAGTCTGCTAGCCTGTAGCCAGCACCATCTTTCAAGCGGGCACAGTCCAGTATACTTTCGAGCTCCTTCCAGTACCAGTCACCCTGGGAGGGTTGCCCTGGTGATCGTCCGTTGAAGTTCCACTTCCAAGTGCCATTCATCCGCTGCACTCCTACCCACAGGGCGCCCTCGAAACCCTCTGAAAGAGAAGAGGAGAAGGCAGGAGCATTAGAAAACTCGATTGCGTGGGCCGAATTGAACCTTTCATTTAATGGGAGAAAGGGGAGGAATAACAGTCAGTTTTGACTAAGATGTACATGCTGTAACTCTTGCAGGCTGTAACTCTTGCAGGCTGTAACTCTTGCATGCTGTAACTCTTGCAGGCTGTAACTCTTGCAGGCTGTAACTCTTGTATGCTGTAACTCTTGCATGCTGTAACTCTTGCATGCTGTAACTCTTGTATGCTGTAACTCTTGCAGGCTGTAACTCTTGTATGCTGTAACTCTTGCATGCTGTAACTCTTGCATGCTGTAACTCTTGCATGCTGTAACTCTTGCATGCTGTAACTCTTGCAGGCTGTAACTCTTGTATGCTGTAACTCTTACATGCTGTAACTCTTGTCTGCTGTAACTCTTGTATGCTTTAACTCTTGCATTGTATACAATTTCGGATGGCATATGTTGTTTTTCCTGGAGTTCAACACTTTATGTGTTGGCAGTGCACACGAAACACAGAACCCTGATCACGTGAATTTATAATCACATCCACTAGAAAAAAATTGCTAGACCTGGCCTCTTCCCCTTCTACATTAAATGGCATGTCTAACACCAGCTACGATTTTCTTATCCTATTTGCAGATGATACAACAGTGTGGTATAATCTAGCACACTAGTATTAAGAGAATAATAGTGTACTAATCTAACACACTAGTATTAAGAGAATACTAGTGTGCTAATCTAGCACATTAGTATTAAGAAAATACTAGTGTGCTAATCTAGCACACTAGTATTAAGAGAATACTAGTGTGGTAATCTAGCACACTAGTATTAAAAGAATACTAGGGTGCTAATCTAGCACACTAGCATCAAGAGAATACTAGTGTGCTAATCTAGCACACTAGTATTAAGAGAAACTATAAGAATTGTGGGTTAGTTCACACTTCAAAATGTTTCACTTCCAATAAGTTGACCGGTTTTGTGAACACCACATAAAAGATGACCTCTTCCAGAACAAAGAGATCTACGGCTGATAATTTAAAAATGGCAGCCATTTATTATGGCAGCCCTTGACGGGGTAGAGAATGAATTGTTGAAAGACTAAACATCTAAATCGTGAGGTATACTTTGCAGAAGTTGAAATTGTCTTTCGATTACTTCAAAATGTATTTTGTACCACTGCAAGATTTCTCTATCCTTAAAATACTGCACTGTATTAACGGGTACCCTTCTTCCACAAAACTAACCCGAGACCTATGATTCTTAGTCAAAAGCAAATAAGGAGAACACTGGCGCACGCCCACAGGCGTGACTCATTTTGCCTTTCATATGTCATTGGAATAGTCTTCCAGGTGCTCACGGTATCAGGAGAATTCCCCCTGGTGGACAGTTAAGCCGCCCATGGAACCTAGAGGAGTGGGAGCATAGCGATCCTGCAGGGCATCAATTCGATGGGCATAACTTTGAAGGGCCAGCCCTCAGGCAATGGGCCCTCAGGCTATTGACCCTCAGGCTATTGGCCAGCCCTCAGGCTATTGGCTCTCAGGTGCCATGTGAGCGGTTTTCTTGGTTGCCGTGTGAGCGGTATTCTTGGTTGCCATGTGAGCGGTTTACTTGGGTGCCGTGTGAGCGGTTTTCTTGGTTGCCGTGTGAGCGGTTTACTTGGGTGCCGTGTGAGCGGCTTACGTGGGTGTCATGTGAGCGGCTTACGTGGGTGCCGTGTGTTCAGCTTACGTGGGTGCCGTGTGTGCGGTTTACGTGGGTGCCGTGTGTGCGACTTACGTGTTTGCCATGTGTGCGGTTTACTTGGTTGCAGTGTGAGCGGCTTACGTGGGTGCCGTGTGTGCGGCTTTCGTGGGCGACGTGTGAGCGGCTTACGTGGGTGCCATGTGAGCGGCTTACGTGGGTGCCGTGTGTTGAGCTTACGTGGGTGCCGTGTGTGCGGTTTACGTGGGTGCCGTGTGTGCGACTTATGTGTTTGCCATGTGTGCGGTTTACTTGGTTGCAGTGTGAGCGGCTTACGTGGGTGCCGTGTGTTCGGCTTACGTGGGTGCCGTGTGTGCGGCTTACGTGGGTTTCCGTGTGTGGGGCTTACTTGGTATTTGCACTGTTAATATGAATAACCCGTGTCTGGAGAGAAAATCTATGATATCCGAGACGCATAAAACATCAGCTTGCCCAAAATTGGCCGATTGCAGTTGCATGCATTTTCGCTTTATTGATCATTTCATGATGGCGCGAAACAATGGCATAATATGCGAGTTTGATATCAGTATTGAACGTGAGTGTTTTCGGCCTACAGAATCATTGAGTGAAAGGTTCAATAAAGAGCACGCACATTTAAGGGATGTAATCACTTTGCTTCCCCGTAGGAATTCTACGTTTCTTATGGAGTGCACATGTTTTGACTATCATAGGGCATTGACTCTCTTCATCGACGTCTTATGCGGTGCCTACAACGCTAGATGGCCCATTGACCTGATTGCGTACAATGCAAGCGCGTGTTGCCTTCAACTGTGATCGGGTCAATGCTGAAACTGTTTAAATACTTCAATGTGAACACCGTCAGCACTCTCGATAATATGCTTGTACGAGCGATGACGAGTTCGTCGACCGTCAGGTTGATACCTGGACGGGTGAAGCAGGTTGGTGGGGAAGGATGAGTTTGTGTTCAATCAGGTTGATATCAGGACCGGTGCCGCAGGTTCGTGGGAAAGGTTGAGTTCGTCGACCAGGTTGATACCTGGACAGGTGCAATAGGTTGGTGGGGAAGGATGGGTTCGCCGCTGTCAGGTTGATACCTGGACGGGTGCAGCAGGTTGGTGTGGATAGATGAGTTTGTCGACCGTCAGGTTCATACCTGGACGAGTGCAGCAGGTTGGTGGGGAAGGATGTGTTCGTTTACCATCAGGTTGATACAAGGACGGGTGCAGCAGGTTGGTGGGACTGGATGAGTTTATCGACCGTCAGGTCGATACCAAGACGGGTGCAGCAGGTTGGTGGGGAATGACGAGTTCGTCGACCGCCAGGTTGATACTTGGACGGGTGCAGCAGGTTGGTGGAGAATGACGAGTTGGTCGACCGTCAGGTTGATACTTGGATGGGTGCTGCAGGCTGGTGGGAAATGATGAGTTCGTCAGCCGTCAGGCTGATACCTGGACGGGTGCAGCAGGTTGGTTGGGAATGACGTGTTCGTCGACCGCCTAATTGATACCTAGACGGGTGCAGCAGGTTGGTGGGTAATGACGTGTTCGTCGACCGCCTAATTGATACCTAGACGGGTGCAGCAGGTTGGTGGGGAATGACGTGTTCGTCGACCGCCTAATTGATACCTAGACGGGTGCAGCAGGTTGGTGGGGAATGACGTGTTCGCCGACCGCCTAATTGATACCTAGACGGGTGCAGCAGGTTGGTGGGGAATGACGTGTTTGCCTACCGCCTAATTGATACCTAGACGGGTGCAGCAGGTTGGTGGGAAATTAGAAGGTAGACACTGCAGGGCTACCATTAGTTTCTCCACTAAAATACTAACGTCTGTTATTCGTTTCTGTCGCCGGTTGGAATTTGCAGGTAGGGACACACCTTTTATAGACCATGTTTGGTCATTGGATACAGTTTCAGCTGCTTCTGGAGTTTATCCCTGGCGGCTTTTAAGGTCATTCTGTACACTAAACGTTTATGATCCTTCAGTAAATCAATCCATTGACTCTTTAATACTGCAACTACGATCGTCTCGTTCGTACCTGAGATCAGGTAGTCTACGGTGTTGTTGAAGTCCAGGTGTGTGTCCGGGGACATGAGGTCTGCTCCCAGCTGGAGGCAGTGGAGGCGGGCCTCGCAGTAGGGGAAGGTTATGTTGGTGATGTGGATGCACCCGATAGCGGTCAGGGAGAAGGGCGTCGAGCAGCTGGTGAGAGCAAGGCTGGGAATACCTCCTGCAGGATGAGGATTTAGAGTTGATCAGACAAAAAGGAGGTCAGGAAGAAGAGTGCAATGAAGGTGCTCAGGTTGCGGCTGAAGGGAGAGGTCTGCCCGCTGTAAGATCGTGGCGACCTATTTATCGAAGACTTGAATCTCAAATATTTTTTTGATATTGTGAGTGATGTGAAAATAAACTTGTAGGTACAGGTCACAAATGCTACGATTGTTTTTAGGAAATTGTTGGTTACCAAAATCAGCATTGCTTGAACGTATTATTATCTATTATATTAATATTTTTAAGCATATCATTTCAGATATTCAGGTGTGAATATATAACACTTTATCAAGTTAGACAGCGACACAACATTTGTTTTTTGGATATTTTTCAAGGATGTTTCCGGAGAAGAGCTTCTAAGCTTTCGCAAGCAACAAAATTATACTTTCTTACAGGACAAGCATAAATAAATACTAATTACCCATCTAAGCTGCCTTGTGAAAAACGTCCTTCCCCAAAAAAGTATTCCTGCATTTATATGGTAATTTGGTCTGAAATTATTCGAAGTTTAGTATCTGTTTTCTCATTACAGCATCGGGAGAAACAGTACCATTGAATAGCAATGCAAGGTCGATGTCGAGCGCGTACTATTCCAAGCCTTATGAAATATTTTTAATGGCATAATTGAAAAATTAGGAATTACCAGGAAAAATAGTAAGAAAATCGTACAAATTGTATGGGCTCGTACAGGGCCACATGCATGAGTATATTATTGTAAGGTCGCGTGCAAGGTCACATGAGTGCGTAGGTGGAGTTAAGCCCTATCAACGTAGGTACTTCGTTTATAAGAAGTTAGCATGTCGCTGTTTTCAAAACGGCGACATACTTTTCAGAAAAAAAACTCTACGGGTATTGTTTGCACGCCCTATTTCACATTAGCTCAGGTGAGTGACTCAGGTGTGAGCGGTGGTGAGTGTTGGTTGTTGGTGTATTGTGGTTATTGTTTATGATTATTAATGGATTGTAAATAGGTATTGTAATGGGTAAGTATTCTTGTATGAATTAATGTTAGAGTTTATTTATTTGCCATATCCGCATGAGGTGTTGACCAGGTACATAGGAGGTTGGCTGTATGTGTAGGATTTAATTGTTTGTAAAAGTATATGGCATTGTAGTATTTAATCGATCTGGATGTATGTGTTTATATAATATTTTTTAACAGTATTTAATTATTTATATATCGTATTATTTAGTGTCGCAGGCACCGCTGTTATTTCAATTGGTATTCATTGCCAGTCTCTGCTCGATCTATAACTTATTTTTTTTAATTACACTTATAGCGTTGTGATAAGATTTGTGAATAGGTATTGTAAAGAGTAGGTATTATTGTATGAATTAATGCTATAGTTTCTTTATTTGGCATATCCGCATGAGGTGTTGGCCTGGTACATAGGAGGTTGACTGTATGTGTAGTATATATTCTTATTTTATATTATATAATTTTGTTATATATCGTTTTATTAAGTGTCGCAGGCACTGTTGTTATTTCAAGCAGCCATACAGTAGCATTCAATTGGTTATGATACCACTGGGTCGCTGGCGTAACGGCAGACCTCTATCCATCACTGTTTCAGGGTTAGATGCTATCTCGTTATCGCGCACGGCGGCCTTACACCCTGTCAAGGTAATGATATATGTCTACGTTCAGCCTCGATTAGGCAATTTATTATAGATTCGGTATAATTGACTCATTCGGATGACAAGTGTGTGAATTTTGGATTTTTTTTCGTGATTTGAAGGGTTATCTTTGTTTTGTTTATAGTATTTATTTATGCTCCTATCTTTTAGAGCAATGTATAGCGTGTGCTCTGTCTCTAACTGCTGCTCATTAAATATATTTATTCGTTGCTGGGAGGAATATTGTTTTATCACATTTTTGATGTGCGATAGTGGACCCCTTAGGCAAAAAGTTGGATGTGCTTTGGTAAATTGGGTGATATAAGTTTGCTCGTTCAAGTTGATGTTCGTCCACGGTATTCGGGTTTATTGAATTGGCATATCCGCAAGAAATGTTAGCGTGGCACATATCGATTTGGCTGTATGTGCAGGATTTTATTATATTTAATAGTATATGGTATTGTAGTATTTAATAGATTTAGCTGTATATATAGTATTATTTAGTGTCGCAGTCACCGTTGTTATTTAATGATGTAGAGACCGTTGTAAGTTCAACTTGCTTTCATTGCTCGATCGATACATACTTACGTTTGACAACAGGTTCTTTATAAGTAAATGCAAAGTAATGTAGGTTCTTAGTGATAATAGAGCAAAAGCTATAGTATTTGATCAAATCAATGCGCTTTTTCCCCCATTTTATTTATGTATATATTTCCACAGTTACGTCAGTTCACATCTTTATTTATAATACAAATAGAAGGCGCTGCAACTATGCGTTCACGTATTTTCAATCCGTATGACTGTGGACAATGAAACGTATATATTCAAGTTTTTATTTATTTATTTATTTATTACATGGTTACATAGGAACATATACAAACTAGGGATATTTACATAAATCTATTTTCATCATATTAGGAGTGGTTGCAGGGGTTTACGTTCACGTATTATCATTCCGTGTTACTATGGACAACGAAAAATACGTGTTCAAGTTCGTATATATTATTTATTACATGGTTACAAAGGAACATGCACATATAAGGAATATTTACATATTAGAAACGTTTAGAGAATAAAACCCGAAGACATGGATGTGCTTTCGTCATTCACGAGAGTACACTCGCCAAAGACGGCTTCCCTTAGGCTTTCGTCTCTTCCAAGTTAAATCCATGTTTACATTTCTATTATCATTCACGACACATCGCTTCCGTTTTTTTTAGTTACGGTAGGTCCAACTTCAATGTATTTTTTCATGTGGGGGAGGGGAATGTCTGGATGCCCATAGGCTAGAGTTGTGCACGCATCAAAATAGTAGCGCTTATTTTCAAACTTACTGAGACAATTTTCAATAGTGGGTACAGTTTGAAGCTGGTATGCTTGTGCGCAAATGTTGTGTATGGTCTCAATGTGTGTGTTTGTTTATTGGTTATTGATATCTCTGTATTGTTCATGTCTGATTTAGGCTTGTTTCTGGTAATTGACACCCTTAGCAGCTGATTTTGTGGATTTCTACAATACCTTAGGTAACCGAGTGCAATTGAAATTGCAGAGTATTTATCGCATTTTCAATGCAAGGCAGGAGGCATTGTATTGCAATTCAATGCAAGCCGTGTTGTGGAACTACACATTTTTTCTGCTAGGCATTCGAGTTAATTTTAGGATATTGCAAACATAGATTTATAAGCTCTATTTCATCGATAATAAATTTTTAGCACATATATATTAGTATATTACATGGGTTTATCATTTATACGAGATCATAACTATTCACTCCGAAAATCGATGGGAGCAGCTGTACGAAACATAAGTGATGACTTCGACTTCCCTCTCTGGTCTTATCTTGATCGGAAGTATCAGAGGCACTCGGCGGTTGCTTTATCGATGATAAGCATTATTTCTCACCTTGAGGTGTCGGCTCATCATATTGGTGTAGGATTTATCATCGGGTGTGTTTTTTTCTCTGGTCTATTGGGTTCTAGACTGCTGCCCTTAGCAAACATTTTAGATAGACGGATACCTTTGGGAGTAATGTATGTATAACTTCAAAACTTATCCATGTAACCAAAATTTTGTTTATAGACTTCAGCGAGCTCATTCTCGACGTCTATTTTTTATTTATATTTATATGTTTATGACATCGAATATTTTTTTTTCTTACTGGCGCTGACATTCCCATTCACTATATTCCTGCAGATATCCGAAATATTCAGAATTCTACTAGCACTCAAACGTTTGAGGTATGATTCTCTCTCTTCTTGTTTCATTTCCAACTATTTAGAAACAAAGTCAGGTATACATTTGATTTTATTATAGCAACGAACTAAGGTGTGCGAGTGTGAGTGTATGAGAGTGTGAGGTGCGCCTCACCTCACCGTCGGTCACCACCCTTGCTGGGGATTTCAACCTAGTGTCTGTATCTGTATCGGTAAGGTTTCTGTGTACTCCCCCCCTCAATTCACTTAATCTTTATACGTTATACTTTCGGATGCTAGAGGTAGAGCACTTTCTTTACTGCTCGCACCCTGTTGAGCAGTCTATTTCCTCATTTTTGAAGCCCAGGTCCGGCTTATTATATTCTATCAATACGCCATTTGCATCCTTAGAGCTCGTATTTTCTCGCTCATTTCTAAGATTATCATATTCAAGATGATGGTGACGTTTGAGATGACGCAAAAACCCGACCGTGAAACTTCATTTGCTTAATTTGATCTACGCACTGCAAAAACACATACCCCCGTGTTATCCTTTGCGCTAAAATATTTCCATATCAAACTTGGCGACATCCTTCTACAACAAAAGCAGACCGTTAACCAAATGAGAACAAATTTTATTCCTATTTATTTCTACTTCTATATGTATATACAAGATCGGTGCCAGCACCATGTAGATATACACACATTTATAAGCATATACTGGGCCGGTGCCGGCACCATGTAGATATACAAACATTTATACGTATATACAGTGTCGGTGTCGGCACCGGTGCCGACACCATGTAGATATACACACACATTTATACGTATATACAGGGTCGGTGCCGGCACCGGTGCCATCACCATGTAGATATACACACACATTTAAATGTATATGCAGGGTCGGTTGACTTCTGTAGCATTTTTCCTCTGATCTGTGATTTTCCATGAGAACAAAGTCCCTTGCTGTTGTCACAAGATATTTAATATAGAGCAGCTTTACGTTATGGTAGGTTAAAAGATCTAGTCAATCTAACCTAACCTTACCAATCCTAACCAAACCTCACCTAATTTAATCCAATTTAACCAAGAATTATGTGTCATCGTTCGAGATTTTTCGTGCTTACGTATGATATTCAGTCTGTGTTTGAGGATTTATGCATAACAAATATCTCCACTTGGTTCTGCATTTTGATATATCTTTTGCAGTTTTGATACACACTTTCAATTTTAATCTAGCAAAATTCATCCATTTTCATTCGTAAATTACATCATTTGTTTGATTGTTACAGCTATTTTCATATCATTCTTGATTTTTTTTACACAATTCTACATCACTTTTACATGTTTTTCACACCCATCAAAAACCTAACATAACCTAATCTTATGTATGGTATTCAGTCATTGAAATATATGTATGAAGCCCTCTACACGACTCTAAATATCACATTAACATTTAATATGAGTTTTTATTTTGTCGTCACTCTCGACCTATTAGTTAGCAGAGAGGCCCCATTTCAAACTTAGATGGATTTAATGTTACAAGTATTTCACATTTATATCCAGTTTTAAACAAACGGACACAAGGTCTCACGCTATGTGTTCTTATTTTACTTCAATATCTTCTGGCACTACATTCTTTGACGTTTTGCGCATCTGATTCACCTTTTCTTTCCTATAATTTTCATGTTCTTGACGATGACTTCGTTTCAGATGTCGCCACGCATCACTGGTGGATTTATGTTTATTCAATTTTATTTCTTTTTGGTAAATATTACAGACCCTCATCACCCCATTACTTTTGAACAAACGGTGACTTAAGCTGTACCCAATCCTTCCACAACAGAATCACAACGTTGACTGAGCAAGATCTGATCGGACCCTGTTTTATATCCTACCAATCTATAACACATCTAGATCATTTACCCCGAGATAGGTTTATGGCATCGCTTCATGCCTTGAAACATATTCTTCTTCCAATTTCGACAGTTCGAAGTTACCTCCGACTAACACGATGTTTACAATTCATAGCTCTATCTTTTAGTTTTAGGATAATACAAACATTTCATCGAAGATTTACATAGTTTATCAGTATTTATTAGTATTATTTCAGATCTTGTTGGATACATCAATACTTCCTACCTAGTTGTTTGATTTGAAACAGCATGGCTCGTACACCCAACCATACCCATCATCAGTATGTTTCAGTTTCCTCTCAAAATCCTTCATATACTCCATCATATTTTTAATACGAATACCGAAGGCTGTTCCATTCCCGTGAGTCCATAAATGTATTGCTTCTTCTTCGTGATCTTTAATTATCCAAATTTTCTCCAATTCAGAGTAAAGCAAATCTTAATCGGAAAAAAATTGCAGCAACAGCAAGCGATCCAAATTTTTATTTTGTTCCTAGGTAAAATTTATTTTCCACTGCCCTCAGCTTTATTACACTTGTGAAGGTTTTTTGCTCGGATCATATCAATTTCGAGATTTATCTTCTTATCTTCTTTGAACTCCGTTACATACGACTTGAATGTATCGAAATCAGTTGCCCAAATCCTGCTTAATTTATTCTTCATTCATATATGAATATTTTTCCCCACTCTTAAGATTCTTGATCTGCGCATTTGTAGATTTTTTTTATTTTCAACAGTACTAAATGTTTGTTCGAACCAAGCCATATCATCTTCGGAAATATTTTCATCCAACACACGTAAACAAGATTTTGAGACGTGAACATTAATTTTATTTTATTCTAAGACGGCACGTACGTCTCCACTCGTTCTCAACGTAACACTGACTCCAATCTCGGTATACAGCTAGCTTTTATAATGCGATTTCATGCTTTTTTAGGCAAAACATTAGGCTTGACGTTGCTCACCTATGTCATCAACTTTGTATGTATATGCATATATATATA
>SDVV010015329.1:0-14556 GCA_016164225.1 Gammarus roeselii | reverse complement strand
GGTTATCTCCATGCTATAGGTCGCGACTAAGGCAAGGTTATCTCCATGCTATAGGTCGCGACTGGTGCAAGGTTATCTCCATGCTATAGGTCGCGACTTGTGCAAGGTTATCTCCATGCTATGGGTAGCGACTTGTGCAAGGTTATCTCCATGCTATGGGTCGCGACTGGTGAAAGGTTATCTCCATGCTATAGGTCGCAACTGGTGCAAGGTTATCTCCATGCTATAGGTCGCGACTGGTGCAATGTTACCTCCATGCTATAGGTCGCGACTGGTGAAAGGTTATCTCCATGCTATAGGTCGCAACTGGTGAAAGGTTATCTCCATGCTATAGGTAGCGACTGGTGCAAGGTTACCTCCATGCTATAGGTCGCGACTGGTGCAAGGTTACCTCCATGCCTTAGGTCGCGACTGGTGCAAGGTTACCTCCATGCTATAGGTCGCGACTGGTGCAAGGTTATCTCTATGCCATAGGTCGCGACTGGTGCAAGGATATCTCCATGCTATAGGTCGCGACTGGTGCAAGGTTATCTCCATGCTATAGGTCGCGACTGGTGCAAGGTTACCTCCATGCCTTAGGTCGCGACTGGTGCAAGGTTATCTCCATGCTATAGGTCGCAACTGCTGCAAGGTTACCTCCATGCTATAGGTCGCGACTGGTGCAAGGTTATCTCCATGCAATAGGTCGCGACTGGTGCAAGGTTATCTCCATGCTATAGGTCGCGACTGGTGCAAGGTTATCTCCATGCCTTGGGTCGCGACTGGTGCAAGGTTATCTCCATGCCATAGGTCGCGACTGGTGCGAGGTTATCTCCATGCCTTAGGTCGCGACTGGTGCAAGGTTATCTCCATGCTATAGGTCGCAACTGGTGAAAGGTTATCTCCATGCTATAGGTCGCAACTGGTGAAAGGTTATCTCCATGCTATAGGTCGCGACTGGTGCAAGGTTACCTCCATGCTATAGGTCGCGACTGGTGCAAGGTTACCTCCATGCTATAGGTCGCGACTGGTGCAAGGTTATCTCCATGCCATAGGTCGTGACTGGTGCAAGGTTATCTCCACGCTATAGGTCGCAACTGGTGCAAGGTTACCTCCATGCTATAGGTCGCGACTGGTGCAAGGTTATCTCCATGCTATAGGTAGCGACTGGTGCAGGTTATCTGGCCGAAAAAAATATTCAGGGGGATTGAATGTCTCGGGAATAGCCCAGATTTAAATCCCATAGTAAACTTGTGGTCAGGTATGAAGCAGAAGGTGTCAGAAAAGCAGCTATGAAGCTCAATGTCATTAGAACAGGTCCTTAAGAAAGTCCCAAAAGGGCACTGCCAGGAACTCATCGCTGGCAGGCCGAGGCCACTGCAAGCGCTAATTAACGAACAATGGCGGCAATACTAAGTACTAAGATGTGTTCTTCTTGGTATTCTTACTAACATAATAATGGAAAACCTCAATAAACTACTAAACCGGTCATATTTTACTTCATTTCTAAGATACCTTCCCTTTCTAAAAAAAAATATACCGCCTGTGGTCTTAAACTTATGGAAACGACTGTACAACCACGCTCATTAGCGTCCTGAACAGAAGAGTTCGGAGAGGCGTGAGCCTTCCTTCCTCCGCTTGTCTTGCATCCTTTGAGGGGGGAGTTTACAGAGGAAAGGATCCCTAGTCCCCTCGCTCCGCACTTATTAGTCGCCTTCTACGACACGAAAGGGGTTTAAGGTAGCAGAATTTCAAATCCCCAGCCACAGAGCACCTCTATTAATCTTACGACACGTAAGAGGTTACGGTGGCAGGATTCCAATCCTCTGTCACAGCTACACTTTGTTTGGCATTAATTCACCAACTAACCGTAATACTGGCATCCACTCGATAGCTGGTCACACACAATAGTGGCAGTCACTCGACAGCTGGTCACACACAATACTGGCATTCAGTCGACAGCTGGTCACACACAAAATACTGGCAGCCACTCGATAGCTGGTCACACACAATACTGGCATCCACTCGACAGCTGGTCACACACAAAATACTGCTTTCCATATCATACATTATTGTGTTAAGTAGACACACAAAATACTGCTTTCCATATCATACATTATTGTGGGTTAAGTAGCTGATGAGATGAATTCAACCTCCGGTGATAGTCGTCCCCAGGTCTGTAACTTTTAATCCTCCCTTCCCCTTGAAAGAAACCACGTCAGTGCCGGTCCAGGCACAGAATCGCGTTCATTTTGAGTCGTCACCTCAGGCCGCAAGTTTCATTACCCGCCGCCTATTTCCATCAGTGAACGGGACAGCGTCGTGTCCTAGGCATTCCATGTCGTCCTGGAATGCATTCCATTAAATAATTCCCGTTATGGTTACATAAATTTCTGAGGCCAGTAGGCGGAGAGGAATAATTTCAAGCTTCGCTGCGATCTCATCCACGTTACGGTATAATTATTAATGGTGAAACTTTATGCAAATGAACATTGGGGCATTGCAAGGCATGGCCATACAGTCGCATACTGGGTATGGATTTATTAGAATAATAAAGATTTCTTGCTATGATAGCGTGCAATGTTCCAAGTACAGTTGAATATGAATTAGATTTTTTCATGTCGTGATTCTATCAAACACTTGAGCGTTTATATGCACATGTTTTTGAGTTCTTCAAACAATTACAAGTTGCATCCTGCAGTTCAAATCTGTAAGAGTTTAAGGTGGTGGGGTACTAATGAAAGAAGCGTCTTTCAGTGGGAGGATCTTTCAGCTCAGACTATAGCCGGCTGGGGTACTAATGAAAGAAGCGTCTTTCAGTGGGGTGGGGTACTAATGAAAGAAGCGTCTTTCAGTGGGAGGATCTTTCAGCTCAGACTATAGCCGGCTGGGGTACTAATGAAAGAAGCGTCTTTCAGTGGGGTGGGGTACTAATGAAAGAAGCGTCTTTCAGTGGGAGGATCTTTCAGCTCAGACTATAGCCGGCTGGGGTACTAATGAAAGAAGCGTCTTTCAGTGGGGTGGGGTACTAATGAAAGAAGCGTCTTTCAGTGGGAGGATCTTTCAGCTCAGACTATAGCCGGCTGACTATCGAGAGAAAACCTTTCTTTCATCATTTTGTTTGAGCGCCGCATGTTCCTTAGCTGAGGCGACAGGAGCAAGAAATAGAGGCTCCGTGTCTCAAGGAAGCCTACTGGTGATGAGTCGCCTGTTACTCTTACTGCTGTGGTATTTTAGCAGAAGGAACCATCCATTTCAACCTTGAGATAAAAGAAAATGTGAAGCGAGTTTAGTTAGGAATATTTTATAGTTCTTAAAGATATTGGATTAAGCATACACAATTTTTATCGAGGATAAAATCAATTTTTGCAAGAAGTTACAGTTATAACATTCATTAAATTATGCTATAATAATGATCAAACTGTGTGGATTGAGATCATCGCTAATGCTTCTTCTAGATCCCTGTGTGGTATCCTTTACAATAGGATACATAATAAAATTACGCACACAGAGTTCGAACAGTGAACAAGGGAGTCAAGGCTTGTTTACTTCGAGTGATATTCCAGTAGAATATATGTGGTCCTTCTTAATAAATATAAAAATTGGGCAGAATAGGAATAAACGCAAGATAAGGTATTTCAAATGTTATAAAAGCGGCACAGTTACAAAGCCGCAAGTATACAACAGTGTGTCCACCAAGCCGCGCCCTACGATGGTATCATCAATCTGTTGTGCGGCGAACATCAAGCGGAAGAGGCCATCAACGATGATGAGCCGTGATCCCTGGGAGTAGTGAAGAGCTCACTTGCAGTGACCACAAACAACAACCTTTCAGGGACAGACAAACGCGGCGAGATGCTTCTTTGCACCGTGAGGTGGAGCTCCGGGCAAACAGCTGCCTGATCGCAACACTTTATCAAAACTGTTGGATGCATGATATAAAGTAACGGAATGTTCTACGAAAAATATTATTGATATTCATCAAACCTCCTGGCTAGTTTTAGCATAAATAACGCCTTGTCTGTGGATAATACCACTGATTTGATTTGATTTAAGCCTCATTTCCATCGGAGCCTCAACGTAATTCATAACAGGCTCCCCCGTAGGGCTCGACGATCATGGATTCCGGTAGGCTCGCACGCCTCAGTGTGCGAGAAAAACAACGTTTTGTCAATAATAGAACATTTTGAAAATTTCAGTCGTGTCAGGCGTACGCTGGTGCGCACAAGAAAAACATTTAAACGAAACAGCTCTCCGCTTCTAATCATTTAGAACTTCAAGAGTAACATGTATGACGTTAGTACGCACAGGTAGCATCGTCGAGACTGTTACAAGGGTTACGGCTACACGGACAAAGTCAGCTCCAGCAGCAACGCAACACAGTGTTTACAGCTACGAGGTTCAGTTTGGTTAGAGTACAATTCATTAATTCAGGTAAGATAAAGACTCAGACGAAACGAAACCCCGCCTCCAGCCACTCAGAACCTCAAGAGTAATATGCACGCGCGACAGTGCGCACAGATAGTATCGTCGAAATTATTACAAGGTCTACGGCTTCAGGGATTAGATAAACTCCAACCGCAACGCATCACAAGGTTTATAGCTACGCGGCTTACGTCAACCCCAGAAATTACAAATGGTTCGTGCACGCGCGAACGAGCAAAGACTGAAAAAAACACTTATTCACACAACCACCAACAGGAACTCACGTTCATACATTAGCATTGTTCAAGATGACAAAATTGTTGCTCGCGAAGAAGAAAAGGCAGGTTCGTCATGGGCTGAAAAACTGCTCAGATTATTGTAATCACACTTATTGTTTAGGGGGATTGGGTGGGAGGGACAGAGGTCCCTCGGGTCCCAAAAGAGCCCGACGGGTCCAGGAGGGTAACCCAAGTCCCCCAGGTCCCCCGAGCTCCGTGGGTCCCTCGAGTCCCCTCGTCTCAGCTCATCTGGGCTTGTCTCGACTCATTTCGGCCAGTCTCGACTCGTCGCGCCCAACTCGACTTGTCTTGACATGTTCCGACTGATCTCGACGCACCTCGACCAGCCTTGACGCGGCTTTTCCCCTCTGCGCCGGTATCCTGTGGACTGTAATAAATCATTTTCATACACAAACATTTTAAGCTGGTAGCGATGGGGGAGGGGCAGAGGTCCTTTGGGTCCCATAAGAGCTCGATGAGTCCCGGAGGGTAACCTAAGTCCCCCGAGCTTCCCGAGCCTTCGAGTCCCCTCGTCTCAGCTCATCTGGGCTTGTCTCGAATCATTTCGGCCAGTCTCGGTACGTCGCACTCAACTCGACTTGCCTCAACATGTTTCGATTGATTTAGACGCACTTCGACCAGCCTCGACGCGGCTCTCCCTCTCTGCGTCAGCAATGCTGGGGACTGTAATAACTAATTTCGCTACTCAAGCACTCTGTGTATGGGTTTTACAGCTTGGGGAGGGGGGAGCAGAGATTCCAGGATTTAGAGGGGCCTCAAAAGGGTCCCAAAGGGTCTCAAGGGTGTCCCAAAGGGTCCCCCAAATCCTCCTGGTCTTCCAAGTAATCCGGGTTTCCGAAACCATGGGTCCCCAGAGTCCCGGGATCCCACGAGTACCCCCCATTACCTGGGTTGCCTAGTCTCAACCAGCCTCGATAAATAATAAACAGTGTCAAATTTATCACCATGAAAAAGGGTAGAGATAAATAATAGAGCCCAAGAAAGAAGAAATATTAAAATGCTAAAATATAGTGTTAATGATCTATAAAATGAATAATCATCCATCCATCCCAATAATACCACTCCAACAGACGGGTCAACCGAGGACCAGCGCGTTTTGTTCCATTACAAATATTCTATTCAACGTTTAATCACACTAGATGGGCAACACCACCACGGGTTCGCTGACAGACTTGGTATACTCTACAACTCATTGAGGGTCCGCAGACCAACCGGAAATACGAAGAAGAGAAACGAAGCCGATACAATAGACTTGAGGTCTACGTAGGAACCCACGGATGATTGTTCTCTGCCTGTTCTTTCTCACGTTCAAGTTCTTAGTTTTTTGATATTAGTGGTAATATATTTCACCTAGGGCACCTGTGGCTGCCACTTTTAAATTCGCTAGTTTAGCGTACCCGACTGCAGTGCTTGCCTCCGGTACTGGAAGTTGTGAGTTCGAGCCTCGTCTAGGAAACCGCAATCTTGTGGACAAGAGACTGGGTACTCCTCAACTCCTCTCTGTAACAGTCTGACCCATCCACCCTTTACATTAGGAGGATATGTCTGTACGTATATAAATCGTAGGTCACATGAAGTGCTTACGTTTCGTGAATTTGGTAATGACATTCATGAGCGAATGGCTGGAACATGAAGATATGTTCAACATTAAGAAGCGATTATTCTGTGTCCCGTCCTGCACCTCAAGAAGCCCGGCCGCGTCTGCTCGCCCTATAAGTAGACACCATACCTCGAGTCATCGCACGTCAACAACGGCTTTCCATGCGGTCACATTTGAATTTGTTCTGAGCTCGCCAGGATAGTAGAAGCTCCACAACCAATGACTCTTATGAGCGCTTTAAATGGACCCTTGTTGTTTGGGTTGTTCTTTTTCTTTCAAATCTTGTGCATCGTACCGTCAGACTGCAGGCAAACGCATCACAATTACATACTATGCCTGATCCCTGTTGAACTGAAGATTGTCAGTACAGGCCGACCACAGGCAGTGAGAGGACGACTACCTCAACCTTCCCTACCATCAGTCGATCGGCTTAGACTGAGGATCATCCAATGACTAGCTGCATTGTACATACTTGCCAGTCTATGTAATTATTATTACTAATCCTGTTAGCCTGAAGACCAGGCTGCAAGTAACTCAGCGCTCGCCAGCACCGCCCGTCACGCGGTTACCGCCGGCAGACTGCGGCCTCATTTAAACTCTGACTGCGACGTGAGGCCTCAAGGCCTTGTCGTTTGTACCCTGCATTTTGTCCTTCATGCGGAACGTCTTTCCCAGACAAGATGAGCGGGTCACATGCGGGAGTATTACTTATCTTTTAGCTTTTAAACTTTGCCCCATCATGTTTCATCAGCACAACATCATGAGTCTGTTAACCCCATCAGGCTGCTGCTGCGTCAGGATGGTATCCCATCAAGAGAGCCGGAGGCGAACTAGGTGCCCGTGCTAATTTACCCCTCTTTTCAGAACACAAACTGAATATCATGCTTCGGAATTGAACGGGACGATGAGTCAGCAAAAGTACCGCCGAGCGCCCAGCACCATCGGCCCTGATTAGTTAGGACAGGAGCAGTAAAACATGAAGCCGTCCTGAGCGTAGAGGCCGCGCACGCCAGACATGCATTGTTCCTTGCTGAGCTCGACTGTTCACCTTAGACACGAAATTATCGTCTAGAGCTTCATGATTTAATTTGTTCATGAGTGGATAAACCGATATTCAGTCGGGGTTGTTTTATAAAACTGTAGAAAACGCTGGAGATAAATCACTAACATGTAGGCTAATGCTTGAATTATAACCCCAGAAAAATATTAGGAAATTATTAATATCAGAGTAAGTACTGTATCATTGGGCGTTAACATATCGAGTTTTCGAAAAAATAGTGAATTAAACGTTTTAATTTGCATCGATCCTCACAAATGAGATTATCTTCTCACCTGCCTTTGTTGAAATATACAACATAAAAAAACACAAAATGAATATTTTAGCAGAGATAGAATTACACAAAGCAACTTATTCCCGAGGGTCCAAACAGATCCACACAACACTTGCGCACTGTTGTTGTGCATCACCCTTTAGATGGAGGAAAGATCTAACTCGTCCCGAAGATCATCTGAGTCAGAGGTAAGACAATGGCTGCCATCAATCTCCGTTGTTTGTTGAGCTCTTCGTGCGACGCCCAGTGGCCTTCCCTAATACGCAGACCGGGGCATAAATTTGGACGGCAACACGGGCAGGTAACCCGTCACCGCCTCCAATGAAGGGACGACCCGTGTTGTGATCACCAGCAACAAATTTAGGTGACATGCATTTACAAATGTTATGCTAGGAGGGTAAATGAATAGGTGCGTGAACCAAAGACGCGCAGCCAAACAAGTGTTTGACATTCAGATTCCAGTAATTTTTACTCAAGCACGTTTCAATAGTTGCATATCATAATTTATAATAAAGAAAAACATATATTTTGAAATATTGATGAACTCATTACTCAGAAATCTTGCCGAAGTACATTAAAAACAGTATCCCATTTTGGTGCAGAGTGTGTGGGTTACCTGAGACACTGACCTCACAGAGTGAGCCACTGTCAAGCAAGAGGCCGATTTGAAGGATGGAATGTTTACCAGACGATTTTGTTGCGCAGGTAATCAAATAATCAGACTAGATCTTGATTATTTTTTCAACAGCATAAGTAGGTTTAAAAACAATTATAAATAGTATCGTATTCAAGGTGGGCGAGCTACAGACCTTTGACTTCATACATGGTCTGGACATAAAGCGGCGTAGCTGAAGAAGCCTATGACATTCAGTTGCTGGTGATGAGGATATTCCCATATGATTTTCTGTTGTATGAAATTGCTCGGTGATGGTTATGAAACGAGACAGTATTTCCTCCTCTCTGACTTTATATTATGATTGTAACAATACAATTTAACATGAATGAATGTTTTAGAATCGAAAAAAAATATTTTCCATTAAATGACCCTAGGAAGTAACTGCAGGACGTGCCCGGCAAATAGATGTGGGAAATAAGGCTTCGTGCTTAGACCTACAAAACAAATCCCTCAAATTGGGTAAAAAATATGAATTCGTTATAATATAATCAGACTTACGTCTTCATCGTGGGCATTCTACATATATTGTAATAGTTTTAATGACTGCGGCACTTATATTAATATTTGTCGTTCTGATACAAGACTATAACTACTACATAACATCTATAAAATTGATTAAAAATCAATGAAGCTGATATATAACCAATGTATAGTTATTGTTTGTTTGAGGAATGCTTTTTCTTTATAATTATTTTATGGGACCATGTAAAGAATAAAAGAGGGCTCAGAATCAGCAATTGAAGGTCGTGCATATTTTCGTGACCAGTTCGTGGATGACAACCGATCTTGCACCACCCAGATTGTCCCCAAAAAATTTAGGTGTTGAACAATTGTATGTTTGCAATTGAACTCCTTGTATCTTGGTGACCAAAATATTTACCGCGTCCGCAAGTTACGCCATCTTGCCAATCAAGATGGGGGGCTGAATAATTGGAAGGGGGCTTGAGTTAATACAAATAAATTCAATCGACAATTTCTCATCTCCCGTCTATCTGATTTGTGCGGGTACCTGATTGGGATAGGTGTCCTCCCATTGCAATCTGTATATAAGGACCTATTGTAACTAAAACGGCAATCTTTGCGGGTATCCCGCTATGATAACCTGTTCTCAGCCCTTGACAACTACAAGAAGGTCCTTCGTCTATGAATGTCGTGGAATATCTTTTGGATGAAATAACATTTTTGAACTAAACGGTTGGCAGCATCAACATCAACGGAAGTTTAGAAAAAAACTTGAGCTCAAACAGTAATTAATTTCAAAGCAGTCGAGAAGAATACATTTAAAGATCGTGTAAAATAAATTCTACCTCAGCAAAAACCATTCTGTTAGATCGCGAGTTGAAAATATTGTTGGTTTCTCCGTTAAAGGTCTATTACCGTCTTTTTTTTAGTTCCACCGAGGCATATATATTATTATGACTTCACTAAAGAGCGAGTGATAATATGATATAAACATCAGTGAACAGTCTGCAAGTATGGGCGCACATCAAATAGTCTTAAGATACTTTACCTTCCATTCGAGCGCAAACGTTCCAAGCTCAATGTTGCTACTTGCCAAATTACCATCCGTTTGTTGGTATGAGAGGCGCTGTTAGGCGCTTGGCTGCTCAAGCAGAGACGATGGTCGGCTCAGCGATGCCTCCCTCAAAGGAATGGAAAGTTTGCGTGGCTAAGCCTTGTTTGCCGAGGGCCTTACCGATCAAATCAGCCTAAGGAACAAGGTAGTGAGAGGCGTAGAGAAGAGTGATGGGTGTGTGCTCAGCGTTTGAGTCTGGAGGGCCGCTCCTCTAAGATTAGGTAGGTAATGACAGAAGGAGGTTCATGGCGTACAAACGGAACGTGAGGCAGCATAAACAAGGGAACAATTGTTTCGTTTCTTAAAAACTCACTTCCCTAGTGTTTATACGAGCTTGTGAAACTCGTGTAAGGGGCTTTTCCACCGCTGACCGCAAGATGACACCAATGCCTGTCGATCTGGTGAGGCGAGTTTGCTTTCAGTGATGCCACAAGACGCGTCAGAATATCTTCAATTGTATTAAGAAGTCAAGGAGACACCATATGCACGATGCAACTATTTTAGTCAATTATGAAAACGCGAGTAACAAATGAGTCTTGACAACTATGAAAAGTCTCGCTATTGGGCACTGCATTTAAACAATTGAAGAGGACTCAAGGCATCAACGAAAGCACGACTGGCATACATTGACGACATCTTAGGGTCAGCGGTGCATGAATGCTATCAAAATACCATCAAATTTCGTTGAGCGATCGTATTTGATGAAGTAACTTTGAACAGTCAAGAAAATTATACGTCGTTCGATGAGTTTAGAATTAGAGAACATGCGTGGCAATTTTTGCTCGTACAATTCACTATGTTCAAAAATATTATATAATAAGCATCTCACGCAACCTTCAATCGCCTATGTACTAGAAATGATGCTGCCTCAACACTAGAGGAATTAAAGTAGACTAAATATTCATTCATTTATTGACTGTTTGCAGATTTAATAGTTCAATTTGCAGGGTAAAAACCTAAGTTGACTAAGAGGTAATTTTGAGGAAGGTATCATAAGAAAACATAGGTAGCCCATGTTTGAATGGATCAATATTAATTACTTCTTCTTGTACGTTCGAGCCCGAGGAGAGTTTTGTGGGCGAGTGCTCATTTCACTGCGTAATATGCCATTTCTTCGGCGAATAAAAAGCTACAAAATTGAGTGTAACATAATACATGACAACCTATTCTCTTCACTCAAATCACTTACTTGGAAAAGTTCCAATCGGTTATTTTTTCCTGGAAGAATGGCCCCACCCTGACGGGTCAAAATGTCCAGGGTGCGTCACCGTACCTAGTTCAAACGGTCGTTACGAGTCCCTAACCTTATTACTACTAGACAAGACAATGCAGGGTTCCTTCATAATACGTTTTTCATTGCCCTGGAGGCAATCAAAACATTGCCCGGGCAAAAACACTCAAACTATGCCATTCTTCTTCTTGGAACGCCGTTTGTGGAATACCAGACCGCGTTCTGAATATCACCGTTAGACCGCTGCCGCCGACTCCAATACGCCATCTTTTCTTTTTCTTTGAATGCATAACAATGCAGAGGTAACTGTTTCACAGCAGGTAGCTCTTCATTAAAGACTTGAGGAGTTGCAGAAACAGGCGAGGATTCTTTTAATTTTAACAACTTCCAGTGTACCTGGAAGACTTTTCTCGCATTAACGGGCAATGCCATAACAAAAAGGGCATAAATGTAAATCTCGTTTCACACTGTAAAAAAATGCATGGTATTCTTGCTACAGCGCATAAATTAGAACATTTTTCTTATGCGTCCTGAAGCAACGATAAGCTCAAAGCATTCAGATTGTTAATGCCAATGGTATTGAAAAAGATCATTATTTATTGTTCTGTTTTCCATTCACGACTTCAGTAGTGGTTGTAGTAGGGGGCGGCTACAGTAGTGGTTGTACTGGGCGGATCTGAATTGCTCTTCAGATGACTTTGAAAATTAGGTGGTTTCTAAAGTATTGTAGGACTTTTTTTATGGTTTGCGTATACGATTGTACTCAAATCAGACGTTGATACTAGATCTGTGTCTCAGACTACGTGGAGCCAGTCTACTTGTATTCAACATGAATACAGTTATGAGAAGGCCACACAATGAACTGTAATCAGAAATACCAATGGGTTTGGAAACTACCCAACGATTTTTGATTTCTGAGAATTGAGGCTTAGTATTTCTATTCTTTATAAAAGATATAGCGCATTCCAATTCAGACACTAGCTTCGAGGATTTTGACTGAGAATTAAAATAAATGATAAAAAAAAATATTCATGCACAAATGGTATGGCATTATTGTTTTTCATTAAATGCATGCATACATTAACAGAATAACTGTTTCACCAGCATACACAAACGGTGTCCCAACCAGTAACATACAAACTTTGCTATGCAAGAAATTGCTCATCAAAGACGGCAGTATTTAAATCTGTTGTTTTAGACGGTAGATTGTACCATAATTGAACGCTCCCCCAATTCAATCAAATGATTTCTTTAAATAGCGCAGCATAACCAAAAAATCCCAACAAGTTGAATTAATACATGAAATAGTATTTCATCCTCCATTGAATTGTAGACGCACAGAAGCGCCACGCTACTTTAAAGACGAGTGTCCGGCCATGAACAATGTTTGCTGTATTCTAGATATAAGCAACATTGTGATACAGTATTAAATTGAAAACGATGGGACAAACGGTTTTCGAGACATCATTTCCAGGATTTGCGGGGTTGCCAACATCATAAGCGATTTTATTTTTTTGCGATGGTCTCAACCTCAGCGTCCCTGGCAGGGGTGAACAACGTCTAATGTTATCAGACGCTGTCTAGTGTCATACCATTACCAAAAAAATCCACGGAAGAAAAACCTAAGAAATATCCTGATCGTGAGCAATACAATGTCATAAGCTCTTAGAGATATATCGCCTGATGTTCCGACCATGAATGGAACATCACAAGAGCCTCAACGTGAGTCATAATAGGCTCCCCCGTAGGGCGCGGTTCTGAGAGGCTTGTGACATGCCGGCGTAAGATGTTGATATTTCATTGAATTAGAAAACCTGCGTATGATGTGAAAATTCACCAAATCCTATAGGATTATTTGATTGATTACGTACACACTAATGCCGTCTGCTGAACCCCTCATCACTCATCACGGCTGTCGTGCTGCGGGGGAACTGAGTAAAGCACACGGCAGAGCTTCGGGGAAAGCCTGATCTAGGAGGTAATATCTCGAGAACCGTTCCTCTAATAGTTTTCAAATGTTTACTGAATTTGCAATTATGTTGTCACTGGTGACGTGAAATCGAGCCGTGACTTGGGGATTTTTAATTTTTCAATGTGTGAAGACATGTTGACAAAATAACAAATTTCAAAATTCATAGATGAAACGTACCAAGTCTTCGTCAGAGTGAGCTGTTCTGAAGACAGCATTTGCTACTTAGGAGAATTTAATAATAACTTATAAATAGGGTTGAGCAGTAAGGATCAACCGATGGACATTGATGGAGGACATCCTCTGCTCTCCACTTTTCAATATGTCGAGACAGATGAAAGCATTACATTGGACCTTCTATTTCAGGAATAATAAGCAGAGTAAGTCTGATCACCGACGTTTACTTTATCATGACTATTTACTGTTTCAACTGTCATTTACCAAAAAAGCTTGAGAGCAGAAAATAACCGACATGAGGTTGTCTATTACATTACTCGCACATTGTTTGGCGCACGATGACACCAATTTGCAACTAACTGCAGTTAGCATGACATATATACTTAAACGTTTGATAGTGTTGCTGTTTACAACCTCCGCTGGAAGTTTGTTCCATTCTTCGACAACTCAATACGTGATGACATTGCGCGTAATGTCAAGTGAGAAACGCTTCCCAACCATTTATTATCCATTATTTCTAGTTACCCCGCTCGCATCTAGTGAAAAAGGCTCGCTCGACTGACGTTTTCCTTACCCTTCATAATCTCCAACACCTCGATCATGTCACCTCTGACTCGACGCTTCTCCAGTGAATAAAGATCGAATTCACGTAGTTGTCTTCGTACGATTTATTGCGCGACGATGGGATAGGTTTGGTAGCTCTACGTTGAACCTACTCTCATTTAATAACGTCATTCCTGTGATGTGGAAACCAGAATTGAACGGCCGACTCGAGATGCGGTCTAACAAATGCATTGGTCAACTTAAGAAAACTGTTTTGTACGAGAGAGAGCGGGATATCATACCTAGTATTTTGTTGCCTCTTTGGCAGCATCGTTACATTGCTTGCTACTTTTCAAGTCGTGTCTGCATTAAATTTCATTTGCCACTTTTCTGACCAATCAACAATTTTGTTCAAGTCTAATTGGACCTGCTGACACTCAAGTTCGGTTAGCACATTTCCTATCTTAGAATCGTCTGGAAACTTGCCAATGTTTGAAAGCCCGTTTTCATCAAGATTGTTTATGCATATTATGAAGGGAACTGGACCTAACACGCCGCTTGTAACATCATTCGAAGGGGAGGATTTGATTTGATTTGATTTGAGCCTCATTTCCACCAGAGCCTCAACGTGAGTCATAATAGGCTCCCCCGTAGGGCTCGATGATTATTGATTCCAGTAGGCTCGCACGCCTAAGTGCGCGAGGAATAAACGAAACAACGCTTTCAACGTTAGAAAAAATGTGAAAATTT
>SDVV010015328.1:0-14556 GCA_016164225.1 Gammarus roeselii | reverse complement strand
TCAGTTGAATGAAAACAACTCAGTTGAATCCATACAACCCAGTTGAATGCAAACAACTCAATAGAATGCAAACAACTCAGTTGATGAATACAACTCAGTTAAATGCAAACAACTAAGGCGAATGCAAACCACTCAGGCGATTGCATACAACTCAGTTGAATGCAAACAACTCAGTTGCATGCAAACAACTTAGTTTCATGAAAACAACGCAGTTTAATGCAACTACTCAGTTGAATGCAAGCAAGTCAGTTGAATGCACACAACTCAGTTCAATGCATACAACTCAGCTGAATGCAGACAACTTAGTTGACTAAATACAACTCAGTTGAATGCATGCGACTCAGTTGAATACATACAACTCAGTGGAATGCAAATAACTCAGTTGAATGCAAACAACTCAGTTGAATGCTAGCAACTCAGTTGAATGCATACAACTCCGTTGGATGCATACAACTCAGTTGACTATACACAGCTCAATTGAATGCATACAACTCAGTTGAATGCAAACAACTCAGTTGAATGCATACAACTTAGTTGAATGCATACAACTTAGTTGAATGCATACAACTCAGTTGAATGCATACAACTCAGTTGAGTGCATACAACTGAGTTGAATGCATACATCTCAAAACTCAGTTCAATGCATACAACTCAGTTAAACGCGTTTAACTCAGTTGAATGCAAGCAATTCAGTTGAATGCAAACATTTCAGCTGTATACAAACAACTCAGTTGAATGAAAACAACTCAGTTGAATCCATACAACTCAGTTGAATGCAAACAACTCAATATAATGCAAACAACTCAGTTGATAAATACAACTCAGTCAAATGCAAATAACTCAGGCGAATGCAAACAACTCAGGTGATTGCATACAACTCAGTTGATTTCAAGCAACTCAGTTGCATGCAAACAACTCAGTTTCATGAAAACAACGCATTTTAATGCAAACTACTCAGTTGAATGCAAGCAAGTCGGTTGAATGAACACAACTCAGTTGAATGCATACAACTCAGCTGAATGCAGACAACTCAGTTGACTGGATACAACTCAGTTGAAGCCATGCGACTCAGTTGAATACATACAACTCGGTGGAATGCAAATAACTCAGTTGGATGCAAACAACTCAGTTGAATACAAACAACTCAGTTGAATGCAAACAACATAGTCGAATGCAAACAACTTAGACGAATGCAAACAACTCAGTTGAATGCAAACAACTCAGTTGAATGCATACAACTCCGTTGGATGCATACAACTCAGGTAAATGTTTACAGCTCAACTGAATGCATACAACTCAGTTGAATGCAAACAACTCGGTTGAATGCAAACAACTTAAGTGAATGCAAACAACTCAGATGAATGCAAAATGCTCAGTTGAATGCAAACAACATAGTCGAATGCAAACAACTCAGTTGAATGCAAACAACTCAGATGAATGCAAAATGTTCAGTTGAATGCAAACAACATAGTCGAATGCAAACAACTCAGTTGAATGCGTACAACACAGTTGAGTGCATACAACTGAGTTGAATGCTTACATCTCAAAAACTCAGTTCAATGCATACAACTCAGCTGAATGCGTTCAACTCAGTTGAATGCAAGCAATTCAGTTGAATGCAAACATCTCAGCTGAATACAAACCACTCAGTTGAATGAAAACACCTCAGTTGAATGTATACAACCCAGTTGAATGCAAACAACTCAATAGAATGCAAACAACTCAGTTGATGAATACAACTCAGTTAAATGCAAACAACTAAGGCGAATACAAACCACTCAGGCGATTGCATACAACTCAGTTGAATACAAACAACTCAGTTGCATGCAAACAACTTAGTTTCATGAAAACAACGCAGTTTAATGCAACTACTCAGTTGAATGCAAGCAAGTCAGTTGAATGCACACAACTCAGTTCAATGCATACAACTCAGCTGAATGCAAAAAACTTAGTTGACTGAATACAACTCAGTTGAATGCATGCGACTCAGTTGAATACATACAACTCAGTGGAATGCAAATAACTCAGTTGAATGCAAACAACTCAGTTGAATACAAACAACTCAGTTGAATGCAAACAACATAGTCGAATGCAAACAACTTAGTCGAATGCAAACAACTCAGTTGAATGCAAGCAACTCAGTTGAATGCATACAACTCCGTTGGATGCATACAACTCAGTTAAATATATACAGCTCAATTGAATGCATACAACTCAGTTGAATGCAAACAACTCGGTTGAATGCAAACAACTTAAGTGAATGCAAACAACTCAGATAAATGCAAAATGCTCAGTTGAATGCAAACAACATAGTCGAATGCAAACAACTCAGTTGAATGCAAACAATTCAGTTGTAGGCAATCAACTCAGTTGAATGCAAACAACTCAGTTGAATGCAACCAACTCAGTTGAATGCATACAACTCAGTTGAATGCAAACAACTCGGTTGAATGCAAACAACTTAAGTGAATGCAAACAACTCAGATGAATGCAAAATGCACAGTTGAATGCAAACAACATAGTCGAATGCAAACAACTCAGTTGGATGCAAACAATCCAGTTGAAGGCAATCAACTCAGTTGAATGCAAACAACTCAGTTGAATGCATACAACTCAGTTGAGTGCATACACCTGAGTTGAATGCATACATCTCAAAAACTCAGTTGAATGCATACAACTCAGTTGAATGCGTACAACTCAGTTGAATGCAAGCAACTCAGTTGAATGCAAACAATTCAGCTGAATACAAACAACTCAGTTGAATGCAAACAACTCAGTTGAATGCAAACAATTCAGTTGAAGGCAATCAACTCAGTTGAATGCAAACAACTCAGTTGAATGCAACCAACTCAGTTGAATGCATACAACTCAGTTGAATGCATACAACTTAGTTGAATGCATACAACTCAGTTGAATGCATACAACTCAGTTGAGTGCATACAACTGAGTTGAATGCATACATATCAAAACTCAGTTCAATGCATACAACTCGGTTAGATGCGTTCAACTCAGTTGAATGCAAGCAATTCAGTTGAATGCAAACATCTCAGCTGAATACAAACAACTCAGTTGAATGAAAACAACTCAGTTGAATCCATACAACCCAGTTGAATGCAAACAACTCAATAGAATGCAAACAACTCAGTTGATAAATACAACTCAGTTAAATGCAAACAACTCAGGCGAATGCAAACAACTCAGGCGATTGCATACAACTCAGTTGAATGCAAACAACTCAGTTGCATGCAAACAACTCAGTTTCATGAAAACAACGCAGTTTAATGCAAACTACTCAGTTGAATGCAAGCAAGTCAGTTGAATGCACACAACTCAGTTGAATGCATACAACTCAGCTGAATGCAGACAACTCAGTTGACTGAATACAACTCAGTTGAATGCATGCGATTCAGTTGAATACATACAACTCAGTGGAATGCAAATAACTTAGTTGAATGCAAACAACTCAGTTGAATACAAACAACTCAGTTGAATGCAAACAACATAGTCGAATGCAAACAACTTAGTCAAATGCAAACAACTCAGTTGAATGCAATCAAATCAGTTGAATGCATACAACTCCGTTGAATGCATACAACTTAGTTGAATGTATCCAGCTCAATTGGATGCATACAACTCAGTTGAATGCAAACAACTCGGTTGAATGCAAACAACTTAAGTGAATGCAAACAACTCAGATGAATGCAAAATGCTCAGTTGAATTCAAACAACATAGTCGAATGCGAACAACTCAGTTGGATGCAAACAATCCAGTTGAAGGCAATCAACTCAGTTGAATGCAAACAACTCAGTTGAATGCATACAACTCAGTTGAATGCATACAACTCAGTTGAGTGCATACAACTGAGTTGAATGCATACATCTCAAAAACTCAGTTGAATGCATACAACTCAGTTGAATGCGTACAACTCAGTTGAATGCAAGCAACTCAGTTGAATGCAAACAATTCAGCTGAATACAAACAACTCAGTTGAATGCAAACAACTCAGTTGAATACATACAACCCAGTTGAATGCAAACAAGTCAATAGAATGCAAACAACTCTGTTGATAAATACAACTTAGTTTAATGCAAACAGCTCAGGCGAATGCAAACAACTCAGGCAAATGAATACAACTCAGTTGAATGAATGCAAACAACTCAGTTGCATGCAAACGACTCAGTTGAATGCATACAACTCAGTTGAATGCATACAACTCAGTTGAATGCATACAACTCAGTTAAATGCATACAACTCAGTTGAATGCATACAACTCAGTTGAATGCAAACAACTCGGTTAAATGCAAACAACTTGAGTGAATCCAAACACCTCAGATGAAAGCAAACTGCTCAGTTGAATGCAAACAACATAGTCGAATGCAAACAACTCAGTTGAATGCAAACAATTCAGTTGAAGGCAATCAACTCAGTTGAATGCAAAAAAAATCAGTTGAATGCAAACAACTCAGTTGAATGCATACAACTCAGTTAAATGCTTACAACTCAGATGAATGCATTCATCTCAAAAATTTAGTTGAATGCAAACAACTCAGTTTAATGCATACAACTCGGTCGACTGCATACAACTCTATTGAATGCAAACAACTCAGTTGAATGCAAACAACTCAGCTGAATACAAACAGCTCAGTTGAATGCAAACAACCCAGTTGAATACATACAACCCAGTTGAATGCAAACAACTCAATAGAATGCAAACAACTCAGTTGAATGTATGCAACTCAGTTAAATGCAAACAACTCAGACGAATGCAAACAACTCAGGCGAATGCATACAATTCAGTTGAATGCAAACAACTCAGCTGAATGCAAACAACTCAGTTGCATGCAAACAATGCAGTTGAATGCAAACAACTCAGGCGAATGCAATCAACTCAGTTGAATGCAAATAACTCAGGGAAATGCAAACAAGTCAGGTGAATGCGAACAACTTAGTTGAATCCCAGCCACTCAGTTAAATGTATGCAACTCAGTTGAATGCAAACAACTGTGTTGAATGCATACGACTCAGTTGAATGCAAACAACTTAGTTTAATGCAAACAACTCAGTTAACTTTAAACAACTCAGTTAAAAGCAAACAACTGTGTTGAATGCAAACAACTCAGTTGAATGCAAACAACTCTGTTGAATGCATACGACTCAGTTGAATGCAAACAACTCAATTGAATGCAAACTACTCAGTTCACTATAAACAACTCAGTTGAATGCCAACAGCTCAGTTGAATCCCTTACGTTATGTTAAAAGCCAGTGCTATTTAAATATACCGATCAGAAATACCGACGAAAATTTAACGATTTGTATGTTTTTTTTCCTACCTCCACAGATGCAAAATTCGCCGTGCCATGGTTTTTGCCAACTGGGGTAACTACGGACTTAACCTTGGGATGGACGGTATTGAATAATGTCTACTGCGAATACATAACTGGTTACAGAATATCCTACGGAGGCGGCCAGATTCAAGAAGTCATGGATAAAGCTGCCACGTCAGCCACCATCCCTGGATACAATGCATGCGACCTGGAACAAGTAACTGTATCAATGTTAAAGGGTGACACTGTGATGAGCTCTGTCACGGACAGAAGATCAAGTAAGTCATTTATCCAATATCCTTTGGAAATTAATTAATCGCGTGTTGACCTTGATTAGTCTTCTCGGGGAATCTAGGAGACATCTTTCTCGCTACCAACTTTTACTCAAGTTTCATCCTGAGTGACCCATCATCGTCAGTGAATCATCATCGTCAGTAGCCGTCGTCGTCAATGACCCATCGTTGCCAGTAGTCATCGTTTACAGTGACCCATCGTCGTCAGCAGCCATCATCGTCAGTAGCCATCATCGTCAGTAGCCATCATCGTCAGTGACCCACCATCGTCAGTAGCTATCGTCGTCAATGACCCATCATCGTCAGTAGCCATCGTCGTCAGTGACCCATCATCGCCAGTAGCCATCATCGTCAGCAGCCATCGTCTCACGTGACCCATCATCGTCAGTAGCCATCGTCTTCAGTGATTCCTCATCATCGTCAGTAGACATCGCCGTCAGCGACTCATTATCGTCAGTAGCCATCATCGTTAGTGACCCATCATCATCAGAAGCCATCGCCGTCAGTGACCATTCATTGTCAGTAGTCATCGTCGTCAGTGACCCATCGTCGTCAGTAGTCATCGCCGTCAGTGACCCATCATTGTCAGTAGTCATCGTCGTCAGTGACCCATCGTCGTCAGTAGCCATCACCGTCAGTGACCCATCATCGTGATTTGATTTGATTTAGGCCTCATTTCCACCGGAGCCTCAACACGAGTCATGACAGGCTCCCCCATTCGATTCGATGATCATGGATTCCAGTAGGTTCGCACACCTCTGAGTGCGAGAAAAAGAACGTTGTCGAAGTTAGAACAATTTCAAATTTTCTGACGCACGCTAATGCGCACACGGAAAACGCTTAGGTAAAACTGTTCTTCGCTTCCAATCATTTAGAACTTCAAGAGTAATATGTACGCATGTGCGTACAGGAAGAATCGTCGAGACTAGCACAAGGCTTACGGCCACACGGACAAAGTCAGCTCAGACAGCAACGCATCACAAGGTTTACAGCTACGCGGTCAACTTAAATTACAGTTATTTTTATTTTTTATCAGAAAAAAATTAAGACTCAGACAAAGAGAATCCTTGCCTCCAATCATCTATAACTTCAAGAGTAATATGTACGCACGCTAGTACGTACATGTAGCATCGTCGAGGCTAGTACAAGGTTTATGGGTACACGGACAGAGTCAACACACGGTTAACAACTACACGGTCTAGTTAAATTACAGTACATTTTATTTATTCAAGTAGGATAGACGAAACGAAACCCCATCCCAATCATTTAGAACTTCAAGAGCAATATGTACGCACGCTGGTGCGTACAGGTAGCATCGTCAAGACTGGTACAAGATTTACTGCTACACGAACAAAGTCAGCTCCGACAGCAACGCAGCACAATGTTTACAGCTACGCGGTCTAGTTCAGTTACAGTAAAATTTATTAATTCAGGTAAGATAAAGACTCAGACGAAACAAATCCCCGCATCCAATCACTTATAACTTTAATAGTTATATGAACGCACGCCAGTGCGCACAGATAGTATCGTCGAAATTGGTACAAGGTCCACGGCTTCATGGATCAGATCAACTTCAACCGCAACGCATCACAAGGCTTATAGCTACGCGATCCAGGTCAACCACAGAAATTACAGTTTGTCCATGCACGCGCGAGCGAGCAGAGACTGAAAAAATACTTTTTCACAAAATTACAAACTGTAACTCTCCCACAAATACACTTGCATTATTTTAGATGACAAAATTGGGGACCGTGAAGAGGCTCAGATTATTGACATCACACTTATTGTTTAAGGGGGTAAGGTGGAAGCTGGGTGGGCGGGCAGAGGTCTCTCACCCAAGTCCCTCGGGTGCCCGAGCTTCCCGGGTCCCTCGAGTCCCCTCGTCTCAGCTCATCTCGGCTTGTCACGACTCATTTTGGCCACTCTCGACTCGTAGCACCCAACTCGACTAGCCTCAACATGTTTCGACTGATCTCGACGCACCTCTATCAGCCTCGACGCGGTTCTCCCCCTCTGTGCCAGTAATCCGTGGACTGTAATAATATTTTTTCTACTCAGCATTTCACATCATTTATACATTTTCCTGCGTATGAGTTCTACAGCGTGGGGGGGAACAGAGGTCCCAGGGTTCAGAGGGGCCTCAAGAGGGTCCCAAAGATTCTCAAAGGGATCCCAAGGGGTCTCATGGGTGTCCCAAAGGGCCCTAGAAGGGTCCAAGTGGGCCCCCCAAATCTTCATGGCTTTCCAAGTCCCTTGGGTTCCCGATCCCCCGGGTCCTTCGAGTCCTACGGGTCCACGAGTACCCCCCATTCTTCGGGTCACTTAGTCTCAACCAGCCTCGATATAAAATAACCAATGAAAAATTTAACACCAAGAAAAAATGGCACAGATGAATAATAGAGCCCACGAAATATGGGAAAAAATAAAAATAAAACAAAGTGATAATGATCTGTAAAATGAAAAATCATCCAACCACCCAAGCCATCATCATGAGAAACTACACACCATCGTCAATGACACCCTTTATAAATCGTTAGGTAATTTCTACCTTGTGCTTAAGTTTATAGTAACCCATTTGTCGAACGCTGCCTTAGTCACCGATTCCCTGCAGTCCTTTTCAAGATAGTGAACGGCGGGTAAGGCAGAGTATGTTAGCTCAAACAGCCCTTTCTAAATAAATAGGCCTAGTAGCACCAATCATTTGTTAATTTGCATTTCTCTCGGACCCTCACCATATAAAAAAAATCCTCTGTATAGCCTACAGTCACGATCAAGCGCCGTCCACCACATCGAAGCCAACCCCCTACGGCTGTGTAGGGATGCGCCCATCCGCCACCAAAGTATTGTGTTCACACGACGGTCTTCTGCCTCACCGTTACTGATTTTGTGATGGATCCACCTGCAAGAGTAGCCATATCGATACCGATGTTATATTGGAGCCACCTGACACACCGATACGATGTCGTAGTAGAGTCACCTGCCCCACCAATACTGATGTTGCATTAGAGGCACCTGTCACACCGATACAGATGTTGCAGTAGAGCCACCTGTCACACCGATACTGATGTTGCATTAGAGCCACTTTCCACACCGATACTGATGTTGCAGTAGAGCCACCTGCTACACCGATACAGATATTCTATTAGAGCCACCTGCCACACCAATACTGATGTTGCAGTAGAGCCACCTGCCACACTGATGCTGATGCTGTATTAGAGCCCCCTGCCACACCGATACTGATGTTGTAATGGATCCACCTGTCACACAGATACTGATATTGCATTAGAGCCACCTATCATACCGATACCGATGTTGTATTGGAGCCACATGTCACACCGAAACGATGTCTTAGCAGATTCACCTACCACACCAACACTGATGTTGTATTACAACCACCTACCACAACAATACGGATGTTGTATTAGATCTACCTGAAACACCAATACTGATGTTGTATTATAGCCACCGACCACAACGACGCTGATGCTGTAATAGTGCCACCTGCTACACCGATACTGATGTTGCAGTGGAGCCACGTGTCACAACGATACTGATGTTGTATTATAGCCACCTGCCACACCGACACTGATGTTGTATTAGAGCCACCTGCCCCACCAATATTGATGTCGTATTAGAGCCACTTTCCACACCGACGCTGATGCTGTGTTAGAGCCACCTGACTCACCAATACTGATGTCGTATTAGAGCCACCTGCCACACCGAAACTGATGTTGTATTAGAGCCACGTGAACCACCAATACTGATGTCGTATTAGAGTCACCTGCCACATCGACACTGATGCTGTATTAGAGCCACCTGCCACACAATACAGATGTCGTATTAGAGCCACCTGTCACACCGACACTGATGTTGTATTAGATGAACCTGCCACGCCGACACTGATGTTGAATCAGAACCACCTGCCACACCGATACTGATGTTGCAGTAGAGCTACCTGCCACACCAATATTGATGTCGTATGAGAACCACCTGCCCCACCGACACTGATGCTGTAATGGAACCACCTGCCACACCAATACTGATGTTGCCATCGCATAACGACGGTCGACGAGATCGATGCAACATCATTTGAACTCATGACCGAAGCAGTGTCATCCAATATGCCAAGATTGAAAGATACTTTTATTGTCAACGAATTAAAACGGCAAGCCTTCGGTCGCTTTGAACTGCAACTACGTGGGAGGAGGTAAACACTCGGTGAAAAAATCAGCTCTGGGAGAGGAAAAAACTCTGTAAGAGAAGGTAAACTCCGTGAGAAGAGGTCAACTCTATGAAAGAAGATCAACTATGTGAGAGGAGGTCAACTACGAGAGAGGAGAACAACTCTGTGAGAGTTACCCTCTCACAAAGTCGACCCTCTCTCACAGAGTTGGCCTACTCTCACATAGTTGACCTTTCACAAAGTTGACCTCTTCTCACAAAAATGATCTCTACGAGAAGAGTTCAACTGTATGAGGGAGGTCAACTTAGAGAGAGGAGGTCACTCTGTGGTAGAAACCCTCTCACAGAGTTGCCCTTCTCTCTCAGAGTTGATCTCCGCTCACAAAGTTGACCTCTTCTGATAGAGATCAACTCTGTGAGAAAAAGTCAACTCTGCGAGATGAAGTCACTTCTGCGAGAGGAGCTTTACTCCGCGAGAAGAGGTTTTCTATGCGAGGGGAGGTAAACTCTGCGAGAAGGTAAACTCTGACAGAGGAGGTCAACTCAGCGAGATGAGGTCAAAGAACAACCACGAGGATCCCAACAAATTTGCGGGTTATTATCTATACAAGTAAAGTGTATCACGCCCTCCCTACTTCAGGGCGTGATATAATCTAATTCTGTTCATATAAACACGCAGCACTGGTGGAGATAAAACAATTGGAAATTTAGGGCGTCGGTGGAAATTAAACAATTGGTACTTCAAGGTGTCGGTGGAAATAAAACAATTGGAACTTCACTGCGTCGGTGGAAATAAAACAAATGGTACTTCAGGGCGTCGGTCAAAATAAAACAATTGGTACATCAGGGTGTCGGTGTAAATAAAACAATTGGAACTTCACGGCGTCGGTGGAAATAAAACAAATGGTACTTCAGGGCGTCGGTCGAAATAAAACAGTTGGTACTTCAGGGCTTCGGTGTAAATGAAACAATTGGTACTTCAGGGCGTCGATGGAAATAAAAACAATTGGTACTTCAAGGCATCGGTGAAAATAAAACAATTGGTACTTCAAGGCGTCGGTGGAAATAAAACAATTGGTACTTCAAGGCGTCGGTGGAAATAAAACCATTTGGTACTTCAAGGCGTCGGTGGAAATAAAACAATGGGTACTTCGAGGCGTCGGTGGAAATAAAACAATTGAAACTTCAGGGCGTCGGTGGAAATAAAACAGTTGGAACTTCAGGGCGTTAGTGGAAATTAAACAATTGGAACTTTAGGGTGTCAGTAGAAATAAAACAATTGGTATTAAGGTCAACAGAAAACATAAATGTTGTGAGGTAATTTTGAAGCGCAGATTGATATTACATCTAGTAAACTTCATGAGACTCATAATAAATTGTATATTGCGGATGACTTCATCAAAAAATTGCCGACTGATCGAATCAGTTGGGTAACTTTTGTGTACAATACTCACCATGAACATGAAATCCCCCCATTAATGAATAGTATACATGCGAGAGCCGCTGTTGCACCCGCTTCACTTACTGATAGAAAGGGAATAATCTATACCTCGCGCAGCAGTAGTCCGATGGTCGTCAACCATGATGCTAGAACAAATGAGTACATTCGTGCCTCGCGCAGCAGTGATCCGATCGTCAGCAAACCCTGATGCTGAAGCAAACGAGTACATTCATAACTCCCGCAGTAGTGATCCGGTCGCCAGCAAACCTTGATTCTGAAGAGAAAGAGTACATTCGTAAATCACGTAACAGTGATCCGGTCGTCCGCAAACCTTGATGCTAAAGCAAAAGAGTACATTCATACCTCGCGCACCAGGGATCCGGTTGTCAGCAAACCCTGATGCTGAAGGATAATAGTATATTCATAACTCGCGCAGCAGTGATCCGATCGTCAGCAACCCTGATGCTGAAGCAAAAAGAGTTCATTCATAACTCGCGAAGCAGTAATCCGATAATCAGCAACACTGATGCAAAAGCAGAAAAAATTCATAGCTCGCGCAGCAGTGATCCGATCGTCAGCAGCCCTGATGCTAAAGCAAATGAGAACATTCATGACTCGCATAGCAGTGATCCGGTCGTCAGCAAACCCTGATGCTTAAGCAAAAGAGGACATTTATAACTAGCACCGCAGTGATCCGGTCGTCAGCAAACCATGATGCTAAAGCAAAAGAGTAAATTCATAACTCGCGCAGCAGTAATCCGATCATCGGCAACCCTGATGCTGAAGCAAAAGAGTACAATTATAACTCGCGCAACAGTGATCTGATTGGCAGCAAAACCTGATGCTGGAGCAAAAGAGTACATTCATGACCCGCGCAGCAGTGATCCGATCGTCAGCAAACCCTGATACTGAAGCAAAAGAAGACAATCATAAATAGCGCAGCAGTGATCCGGTTGTCACCAAACACTGTTGCTGAAACAAAAGAGTACATGCATAACTCACGCATCAGTGATCCAATCGGCAGCAAGCCCTGATGCTGAAGCAAATGAGTACATTCATAACTCGCGCAGCAGTGATCCGATCGTCAGCAAACACTGATGCTGAAGCAAAAGAGTACATTCATAAATCGCGCAGCAATTATCCGGTCGTCAGCAAACCATGATGCTGAAGCAAACGAGTTCTTTCATAACTCGCGCAGCACTGATCCGATCGTCAGCAAACGCTGATGCTGAATCAAAGGAGTACATTCATAACTCGTGCAGCAGTGATCCAATCGTAGGCAACCCTTATGCTGAATAATATGAGTACATTCATAACTCGCGCAGCAGTGATCCGATCGTCGGCAACCCTCATTCTGAAGCAAATGAGAACATTCATAACTCGCTCAGCAGTGATATGATTGACAGCAAATCTGATGCTGGGGCAAAAGAGTACATAAATAACACTCGCAGCAGTGATCCGGTCGTCCGCAAACTCTGATGTTGAAGCGAGAGAGTACATTCACAACACGAGCAGCAGTGATCCGATCGTCAGCAACCCTCATGCTGGAGCCAAAAAAATACATTTATAAATCGCGCAACAGTGATCCGATTGTCAGCAAACTCTGATGCTGAAGCAAATGAGTACATTCCTTAATCGAGCATCAGTGACCAGGTCGTCAGCAAACCCTGATGCTAAAGCAAAAAAGTACATACTTAACTCGCGCAGCAGTAATCCGATCGTCAGCAGCCCTGATGTTGAAGCAAAGGAGTACATTCATATCTCGCGAAGCAGTGATCCGATTGTCAGCAAGCCCTGATGTTGAAGCAAATGAGTACATTCATAACTCACGCAGCAGTGATCCGATTGTCAGCAAACCCTGATAATGGAACAAATGAGTACATTCATACCTTGCACAGCAGTGTTCCGATCGACAGCAACCCTGATGCTGGGACTAAAGAGTACATCATAACTCACGCAGCAGTGATCCGGTCGTCAGCAAGTCCTTTATGCTGAAATAATAGAGTACATTCATACCTCGCGCAACAGTGATCCGATCGTCAGCAACCCCGTTGTTGAAGCAAAGGCTTACGTTCAAAACTCACGCAGCAGTGATCCGATCGTCAGCAAACACTGATACGGAAGCAAACGAGTATATTCATAACTCGCGCAGCAGTGATCCGATGGTCAGCAAACCCTGATGCTGTAGCAAATGAGTACATCCATAACTCGCACAGCAGTGTTCCGATCGACAGCAACCCCTGATGCTGAAGCAAAAGAATGAATTAATAACTCGCACAGCAGTGATCCGGTCGTCAGCAAACTCTGATGCTAAAGCAAATGAGTACATTCTTTACTCGCGCAGCAGTAATCTGATCGTCACCAAACCCTGATGCTAGAGCAAAAGAGCACATTCATAACTCGCACAGAAGTTATCCGGTCGTCAGCAAACCCTGATGCTAAAGTAAAAGAGTATAATCATAACTCGCGCAACAGTGATCCGATCGTCTGCAAGCCCTAATGCTGAAGCAGAAGAGTACATTCAAAACTCGAGCAGCAGTCATCCGATCGTCAGCAATCCTGATGATGAAGCAAAGGAGTACATTCCTTTACTCGCACAGCAGTGATCCGGTTGTCAGCAAACCCTGATGCTAAAGCAAAAGAGTACATTCATAACTCGCGTAGCAATAATCCGATCGTCAGCAACCCTGATGCTGAAACAAATGAGTACATTTATACAACGCGCGGCAGTAATCCGATTGTCAGCAAACCCTGTTGCTGGAGCATAAGAGTACATTCTTGACTCGCACCGCAGTGATCCGATTGTTAGCAAACCCTGATGCTGAAGTAAAGGAGTACATTCATAACTTGCTCAGTAGTGATCCGGTCGTCAGCAAACCTTGATGCTAAACCAAACGAGTACATTCATAACTCGCGAAGCAGTGATTCAATTGACATGAACCCTGATGCTGAAGCAAATGAGTACATTCTTAACTCGCGCAGCAGTGATCCGATCGTCAACAAACCTTGATGCTGAAGCAAAAGAGTACATTCATAATACGCGCAGCAGTGATCCGATTGTCACAAACCCTGAGTTTGAAGCAAAAGAGTACATCCATAACTTGCGCAGCAGTGATCCGATCGTCAGTAAACCCTGATATGGAGGTAAAAAAGTATATTCAAAACTCGCGCAGCATGTGATCCGGTCGTCAGCAAACCCTGATGCTGAAGCAGAATAGTACATTCATAACTCGCGCAGCAGCGATCCGGTCGTAAGCAGCACCTGATGTTGAAGCAAAAGTGTACATTCATAACTGGAGCAGCAGTGATCCGAT
>SDVV010015327.1:0-14557 GCA_016164225.1 Gammarus roeselii | reverse complement strand
TAGAAATATAATCCATACATAAATATATAACGATATATACACTCACAACGTAGCAAACGTGACACGGAAACAAATTTATAAGACGAGGAACAGGTAAGAGCAAACTCACATAATCTTCCAGGAGCACATCCAACTTTTTGCCTAGGGGATCCCTACGCCCCGCCCCCACCAGAAATTTGGAATAACACTAATCCTACCAGAACCGAATAAATATATATAACGAGCAACAGTTAGTGTCCAATTAAACTCCAATACAACAATCTAAAAAAGAAAAAACATATATATATATATTTATAATATATATCAAAATACAGTACAAATAAAAAATTTCATAACATAAACCCTGCCAATCAAGGGCGCAAGCCTGCTTCCATCCCGCCGTTCCCCTTCTGTCCCCCTCCCCCCCCTTTCTGGTCTCCCACCCCTCCCCCCGTCCGTTAGCTGACTCGGGCATCAACCAGTTCCGGTACCCTCCGCCGCACGCCCCCTCGTTTCTGCGCTAACCCTCGTACGGACCTGTTGAGTCAAGGTTGCATGCATCGCGTCCTACCCCGAACGGCTCTTGTATTCCTCTCTATAATCCTTCAGTAGGCCGTTTCGTCGTTATACCTATTACTGATGTCACTGGACTTGTAGTGGTAGTTTCTGAATATAATGCCACGGTCTCCATTGCCTTTCTTGTAGCTAGATTGTACATGGTTTTTCTACTTGAGATCTTTGGTGATTAATATTCCAAGGTCTCGTTGTTGGTCAACTTCAGTCATATGATGGTCAGCCATCATGTAAGCAGAATTTCGACTTTGTCGTCTAATGTGCATAACAGTGCAATTTTCAACATTAAAGTTCATTTGCTAGTTATCACACCAGTCCATTAGTTTATCAAGATCCCTTTGGATAGATATGTGATCATGCTCACTGTCCGCTTTGTGGCAGAGTTTAGTGTCGTCAGCTAATATCGATAACTTCCTAACAATTCGGTGTCGATCACTGCTAACTGCCATGGGGTGCTCATGATGCTACCGCAACCCACTGACATTTTCCTTGACCGACATAGGCCTATTGCTTGCGGCCTGTGAGCCAATTTCGGAGCCACCTGGCCACTTTTTTCACTGGGCGTTCATGGATGACCTTATCGAACGCTTTATGAAAATCCAAATAAATGAGAGCGACGGCCTTTGTTTCATCATTTATCTTGATAACCTTGTTGAAAAGGTCCAGAAGATTGGGCAGGAAGCAAAGCTTGCTTCTGAAGTCATGTTGAGTTTCCTTGATGAGGATGTTTCTCTCGAGGTGACATGTTATACGTGGTACTATGAAACTTTCAACGGTTTTGCCGACTACAGATGTGAGACTGATAGGTCTAAAGTTTCCTGGCTCCTGCCAACTTCCCATCAATAATATGGCTTGCTGTTTGCTGTTTTCCAATCTTCTGGAACAACTTCAGTAGTCATAGATCAGTTAAAGACCCTCGTCAGTTGCCTCCTCGGATGCAGATCATCTGGTCCAGTATATTAGTAAATTTTTAATTTGCTGAGTTGTTCCTCTGCTTCACCAACAAGGAAGTGAATATTTTCCAACGGTTGCACTTCTTCAGACAGCAGTTCAACTTCTGCCATATCATTCATATTCTCATCTGTGTAGACAGTTGCAAAGTGCTTGTTGAGACTTATAGACATGTCTGCATCTGATGATTTTAATAATAATTGAGAATTTTAACTGTAACTTCATGCACGAAGCTGTGCAGAATCAACGGATCGTCGTGCCCTGAGGAGGAGCACTCGGCGACTGCACGTTGGAGATCAGGTGGAGAACGGAGGGGGCTGCTGCCACTCCTCTACGCTAAACCTACTGTGTCTGCATTGAACCTGTTCTGTATATATGTTAAATTCACTACGCATCTATGTTGAATTTACTTTGTATCTGCGTTAGGTCTACTCTGTATATATGTTAAATTTACTTTGTACTTATGTCAAATTTACTTGTATCTATGTCAAATTTACTTTGTATCTATGTTAAAATTACTTTATTTCTGCGTTAGACCACCTGTTTCTGAGTTAAACCTACTGTGTCTACGTTGAACCTACTCTGAACCTACGTTGAAGCTACTCTCAATCGTCGCTGCACCTACTTTGTCACTCTTCAATGGCCCTACGAGGGAGTCTGCATTAACTTCGCGTTGGGACTCCGGTGGAAAACGGAAGCAACTACTACTTCTACTGATGATTTTAAACCACCTGCACTATTTCGTAAAAGGCCAATGCTGTCAGGAACAACGCATCTCTCATTCACATATGCATTTGAACCCTTTAGGATTTCGCTTGGCTGATTTATTTAAAAAAATCCTTGTTTCTATTGGCGCTTGTGACCTCTTCACTCTTCTACCAGCCCGCGCATGCGCTTGTGCCAACTCGTGTATCAGATTTGTTTTGTGAACTTGGTACAATATCTGTCGGTGAGCAATTGCTTCTAGAACTTCATTATTCAGTTAAGAAGGATAGTTTATTTGTACTTTTTTATCCTGAATGTATTGCTTGCCTGCTTGCACCACCCTATCTCTAACATACGTAAAGAGTTCATCAGCGGTCCTGTTATTGAATTAGTACCCGAAGTCTATGTTTGTTATTTTTTTCTTCAAGCTATCGAAATTCGTCTGTACCCACCTGTTCAGATACAGTTCATCTTTTCAGAAACAGTTCAACCTGTAGTCACCTGTTCAGATACAGTTCATCTTCTCAGATACAGTTTAACCTGTAGTCACCTGTTCAGATACAGTTCAACACAATTCAGAATTTATTACATAGTGTATTAATTTCCACACTATGGTAAATAAAAGCTAGCTTTGACTTCTGTGTAATAGATCTAGTCACCTGCTCAATTACAAGTCATCATAGTTTCGCTTTTATTTTTGAGTATATTACACATCTCAACACGACGGTATTTTCTAGGTAGATATGACTTGTTTATAATAGATTTGTTCGAATACAGGTCAAATAAAATTGATTTTATTGATTGTTTTTTAACACATGTGAACAGTGCAATGTATTCAAACTGCCGTTGACTTCAGCATTATAGATGAAGTGACATGTTCATATGCAGGACAAAATACTTGAGCTCCTGCTCACGACTATTAGCCTTGTCGACTCTACACCGTATATACGAGCTGACGTTGACTCCCATACGAAAGATGCAGTCACCAGTTCGAATACCCGTTAACCCAATTGAACTATAACTTAAGTCTGTAAACTTTACACAACAACAAACACAAGTCAACGCTGACTTCTGTACTACAGATCAGGTAACCTGTCGAGTCTATTACACCAGTCAACACCGCGGAGTAAGCAGGCTAGAGTTGACCTTCGTATCATGAATGTAGTCAGTTGGAAGAAACATTTTAATACCTAAATGGGTTTACTAGAGCTAGCCCTGCTTGCCTCTTTGACAGAGATTCTAACCTAAGGAACAGAAACAATGGTCAAAAACTGCAGCTGAAACCGTTCAGGACATCCGTGGCCGAAAACTTCCATCCAATCAAGACACACAGAATTTGGAACCGTCTACCCCATGATGTGGTTAACAGTAATACAGTAAATAAATTTGAAACCCACCATGACAAATAGTGTGAAACTAATCCACCCCCTTACAAATAAAATGTGACGGTAGAACTATGGCCGCCAAGGTGGCAACAACCTCCGTCGGAGCCTTCAGCATCCGTCAGCCCATCAACGATATGCACCTCGTCAAGGATGGGCTAGTTGAACTGCCAATTAAATTTTGGAGTACTGCTAGAATGGATTCTTCAGGCTGTCACAGGCATACTACATACTACTACTGCTGCATGCGTCAATTAGCTGAACAGAAGTCAACGCCAGCTTGTATATGCCGTAATGCTGAAATGAGTAATGCACTCCCTAATATAAGCTAAAATATGTCGGTCAGTATCTGAACATGTGACTACATCTATTATTCAGAAGTCAACTCTAGCTTGCATATACCGTCGTGATTACCGATGTACTGCATAAATACATAAAAGGTTATATTTGTTTCTCATGTACTTGTCCTGGTGACTACATTTATTTTAAAGAAGCAGCCTCTGGCTTGTAAATGATGTAATGTTGACACATGCAATACACTCGTCTGATATAATTCATTTATGTCCACTGGTAATGAACTGGCGATTGCATCTGTTTACACAAGTAATCGCTTGTATGAGTACACTATGTGGCTATAGACTTTAATATTCGCTTCAATGACAGATTGAACATGTTTACCTGGATTTGGTCTGGTGATCACATTTAGTTTAAAGAAACAAATGCTGGTGTGGGTAAACCGTGCTGTTAATAGGCATAATACATTGTTCCATGACAGGTAACGGTAATCGCTAAATGAGACATGGGAACATGTTTTTTCAGACCACACAGCTGGTATGCATAAACTGTAGTGATGCAAAGTGTAATACACCCGTCATTTCCTGATAGAATTTGTTAACCAGCGTTTGAACAGACAGACGGGACCCAAAGATCGATTTAAATGGTATTTATTCAGGTGTTTATAATAATTAGGTAAACGTGTGATAAAAACAGATAGAGGTGTGGCGCATCTGACCTCTGTTCAATGAATAAGTCCGTGAAATGCAAACAACTTTTTCAAACGAACTGTGTTCAACCGTTCCGGACTCAGACCAGGTACCAAATATCAAACACAACTATGAGTCTTATATATGAAAATAAGATTCAATTGATTATCAAGCGCCATTTGATACGTTCTGACTGCTGCAATTATATTGACATCATTCGTTAGTGTCACACAAAGGCACTAATTCGCTTCGAGACAGCACACGCAAAAATTGGTACTGCTGCCAGATCGAGGGATTCAGACAAACTTTCAATCATTTAACAAAAACCGCCACACCGCATAATACAGAACAGAGTGACAGCATACGACAGTAAGCAGGACGTGACAAAAATAACAGCCTTCATCTTGAGTGCACGGAAAATGTAATTGAAGCTCAATGTACATGTTTTACATTCGTTCAATTATTAATATCCATGTATAAAATTGTTGGCACCTTGATGGATCTGTCTTTATCGTTCGTCCAACATGTATGAGCACTCCAGTTACCAGGCATTTAATCGAATATAAACAACGCTCTCCGCTCACCGAACTTTTGCTACAAAAAAAAAACTATTCTCATAATTACAGCTGACCGCTGACGGCCACGAAACCCAAGTTTAGGTTCATTGATCCTCGCATGTAGAGCCAAATGCATGTCGGTGAACGGGTCGCAATGTTGCAGGGTGCCATTCAATTAGTTTACAAACGTTCAAGATATAAACAGTAAATTGACTCCTGGTCGACGTGAGGCTTTCAATGTTATTTCGAACCTGCCAAAACAAAAAAAAAACTATCGGTCAGCATCCTGAACAGTCCATTGCCAATTCGCATGTTGAAAGTGTCGAGTGAGCGTGGGCAAAAGAGTGTGAATTATATTAGGTTAAGAGGTTAATGTAAACCGGAGTTCGGTGTTAACCTTTGAAAACTCTCATGTAGGAGGCGAGAGTGGGAGTGTGCTGGTGTGTGTGTGTGTGTGTGTGTGCGCGCGGAAATACATGCAGGCCTTTGAAGAATAATATTATTGTTAAAGTATGATTATCACCATAACCCACCCTACCTTGATAAGTTTCTAGGTACGGGCCAAGTCATATTCGAACTGTTGATATGGACTCTGGTTTCCAAACTTTCCTTCCAAAGTTCCAGCGTGTTGCTTGCGAGCTGTCATTACTCGGTCAACACCAAAGTTAGACAGCGCCCGCTGTTGCCAGCATCAGTTGAGTGCAGCAGTCGAGGCTGGCTTTATTATTGCGGTCTCAGTAATATAAATGGAAGAAAAGATGTGGGAATGACAGGGATTGGAACAGTAGAGAACATCTAAACAGTTATTTGTATTCAATGTAATAAAACGTGATATATTGATGATTCGAATGTACAATGAGATGCAGAAGTCATGTACATTATGCAAATATTAGCAAAGGCGTCATTCATGTTCGTGAAAAGCTGATTATTATATTTTCCTTCATAAGTATCTTCATATTTCAAGTACGGATGACATTCGAATAAATACAAAATGAGCTAGTTGAAACAATTGCGGTATGATTAACAGGGCTCTAAAACGATCACTTATCGCAAGCGATGTTAGAAGATTTTTTTTTGATCAAGACCCATTGTAATTCTCTTGTGATTTAAGTGATCAATGAATTGATCACATCACAAGTAATCAGGAAACCCACTAAATTAGATCCCTTCCAGACTATTGAAAAAAAAATGGAATACATTGTAACCCTCGAAGGGTTACCCCGTTAATAAGCATCGTTCGTTGACAATAAAATATTTGTTTTCTCACACATGCAATATCAACGTTGGTGAATTTACATTAAAGAAATGAATGGGGGAATATTACGAGTTAGTTAGACAGAATTTTCCTAATGAGGGGCAAAAATATCAGAATTAACGCAACCAACGCCCATTGCAGTTTAAAAATTTTTGGGGTATCGTTCAGGAAAACCAGGCGCAAATTGTCAGGATTCGTTCGATTGGAAAATAAGCGGATAGAGTAGAATCTGAACTAAACACGGACAAACGCTGCACGCTGTTTGGTTTTAGAAGACAGAAACAGTGGTATGTGCATTTATGTCCATTCAACCTATTGTTGAGAAAAAGTGGTCCTATCCATCGAATACATTGTTTTGAATCTTTACTTTACAAATCCTGGTTCAAAGCTTTTAGTTTGAAGTCACTTTTTGTGAACATCTTTTGAGACAATTGTGTTCATCCCTCCGTTTTGATGATAGTTAGAAGTCATTCATTTGATACAGAGAGATTTCTAGATATTGAACTTTTCGATAACACCACGACATATATTTTTTCAAATAAATCTTTCGAAATTTCACATGTAGGCTCGGTTAGGTACACTGTCTACAACATAACTGATATAGACCCACTTCTAATATCATTCGACTGAATATACCGTGTGTTAAACTTCACATCGAAGGCCTTCTCAGGAATTAGGAACGATGACGAAGAAACGATCTAAGCAATCGCGAATGGTAATCTTTCATAAATGTTGAAGTTATGTCAGTGATTACGAAATGTTACAATCGGATCATCGAAGTATTGTAGGAAATGACAATCGGTATTGCAGCAAATCCGTTCTTCTATCGATATGTATTTGTTGTTTTTCTTTGTAAACATTATTCAAGCTGATCATCTAGTGGCGAGTGGGCCGACTGGGCCAGCCGTAGCTTGTCTCTAAGCCCCAGCGTGTCTATTTGGTTTATTGTGGGTCAAATGTCTGACAAGGCAATAACAATCTCTGTTGGTGAGAATTTGTCCTCAACCTGACATTGTTATGATTCAATCTTATAACAAACTGAATTGACTTAAATGCAACGTAAAATCGCTGCAAAAGATCACAAAAATAAAAGTAGAAGAGTGACCACTAAGGGTCATGTTGCTACATAGTTCAGTTCCAAAATGGACATTTCCTAATATGACATTTATTCTTCCAATTATTTTTCTGCTTACCATTAAGGAAACGCTGTCAGAAGGCAACAGCTCACGAACAAATTGTTTCGTGTGTCTAGTGATGTCATGAATATTTTTAGATAGAAATAATACTTAGGGAAGTCATATTATGTATAATGAGATTACCCCAATTAATATTCAATTCGAGCACAATAATTTTCTGTAAACTTTTTAATTCTATATGAAATCATTTGAATTAGCCATTCTTTGATGTTTAGGAGATAACTTTCATTGCATTTTTATCATTAGTTGATCTACGTCCGTGGTAAAATTACGTTGCTAAATTACATGACTACTGCATGAATTTCGATAAACAATACGTATATATCTGAATTAAACCAGATGTGACTGGTGATGTATAATGCATTAGCTGCTTCTCAGCAACACTATAACATTCAGTTTCTTCTCTTCTCCTACACAATGATATCGGGAACTAATTCAAATTCTTAAATTACTTCTGAGGAAGAATGAGATCGAAGTGATTTATGAATAAAAACTGTGGTTATTTGCAGATAATTGAGAAGTAGTTAGTATATGCAGGCTGATCGATAATATTATTTTAAATGAACGTAGTTTCAATGAAAGCGAGACAAAAAATCAGAAATATGGAAGATCGTATGCTCTGAATACCTACTTTACATCATTCACGAGTAATGATCGGGTGATTAAGTTTCCTTGGATTACTAACCAACTGGTCGAGTTCATATATTAACGCTTCTGCGTGTTCCTATATTGAACACAAGAGTCAAATACCCTAATGCATTTCTGATGTGCATTTGTAAACGAGAAGAGTTTATCATAAACGAAGAAACAATCGTTATATTTCTTACGGGTGATTCGAGATTTGTTGGTAAGATAGTTCTATGCAACGCCAGCTTATAAATGGAATACGGATGCTATCTGATATAGATAGACACAATACCGAAATACTACAGAAAGGGGGATGCCGATAGCAAGGTGCACCTCACAATATATTAGATTAGATTAGAGTAAGGAAAACAAACGAGCACGAGTGCTCATGTCGAGTGTTCCCTTGAAAGAAGTGAAAGAAGACTTGGGGATAGTCAACGAGGTTCTAGAAATCCACGCACAGATACAGAAAAAGAGGTGGTGAGGACAGAAAGGAGAAGGGTAACCACTATTGTCACCACTACCTACTATCACCACCCCACTACTTTTCGCGTATGTTCACTTACGGTTTATTAACTGTCTCTATTTTGTGTTTTTTGCAGACTCTCGTGGGTGAGAACTGTGCCAAGTGCGAATAATTGCCGTGTTAAGTGAGCTAATAAATACTAAATAATAACAGTGAAAATAATAAGCTAAGTGAGTAATAAACCGCGCCTGTGAAACACAGGGCGAAGATTCCCACGGACCATATCTGAGGATGCCTCCTACTCTGGCGGACTGCTTGGTCTGCTTCGTCAGGATGAGCAGGAGCGTCTTCAGGGACTTCGCAGGAGACCTCGTCTGCTGGTTCTGTGAGCTCGATGACAGGCTCGACCAGGTCCTGGTGACCTTCCTGGGCCTGCGGTGGAGGGACGACGACGGAAAGAACGGGATCCTTGCTGGGAAGGTCTTTCTCCTCGAGGAGCAGCTGCGCACTGTTGCCAGTGAGTATGTGGAGGTGAGAGAGGAGATCGGCAGGACTTGTGAGTCCGTAGCGGAGGTGAGAGACGATGTACGTAAGGTCCAAGAGGACCTTATTAGTAAGCGTGATCTAGAGAGTTTTGCTGCAGACCTCAGTGGAAACTTACGTTCTGATAAGGAGAAGGCTAGTAAGAGCCTGGCGGAACAGACGAGGACACTAGTAAAAGTTACAGAGTTCGTGGTCCATGCTTTACAGCTGGACGGAGAGGCCTCCCGTGAGAGGATTTACCGGAGGGATCCAGTTTGATCGCGGGGTAGTCTTGGTTGTCTTGCCTTGACTTCCTACCGTGACGTTCTGGGTATGAGTCTGCAACGGCAGAATGCATCCAGCCCTAAGCCCATATCAGGGCTGCCGGTGCTGGATGTGAGCTCGCAACTCGCTTCCACCCCTAAGCCCATGCCCAGGGTACCTACTTCCCGTCAGGCCAAGAGGCCATCGGCTGCCTGGAAACTGAAAACTGGGACTAAGCCGATACCTCGGACCAAGATTTTCACGGACTGAAACCGCATCCAACCACGACGGGGCGGCGTAGATTCTGATGGATTTCAGCAGGTCCAGAACCGGTTCACTTTCGTGAATCAGCCCGCGTTTGTGATGCCACTTTTGAGAGGTTCACGGACCTGGACGGAGAAATTGAGACACTTGTCCTATGTGACTCTATCGTCCAACACCAGGCGGTTGGATTTGCTCATAGGTGTAAGGCAAAGAGGTGGTTGTAATTTTCAGCCGGGAGACACTCATCATCTGTCATGTAGGCACCAATGATCTTAAAAGGACAAGGCCGGAAGATCTGCTAGCCAAGTACAGGCAGCTGATTTCTAATCTCTAGGCAAAAAACGAATCGGATGGCCATCACATCTTTCTTACCGCGAATGAATGATGATGACGAGGGTATAGTAAGTTAACCTGTGCAAATCGAGCCCTCGAGACTATATGCAAGTCCGATGGAGTTTCCTTCATCAATTTGTTTGATGATTTTCGGGAGAGGTCCGATCTGTTCCAAAGAGATGGCCAACACATGAAAGTTGTAGGAAATGCCCGACTTGGTAGACTGCTCCATCTAAGGCTAAGAAATAATATGCCTAAAAGTTAGGGATCCAGCGTGCTTTAAAAGGTGCAGTTTTGGCCTCAGGGAACACTATCTAGAGGGCCCCGTGCCCGCAGCAGATTCCCGTACGGGACCGATGACCGTCGATCAGTCGCTCCAAGTGGAAGAAGCTGCGGGCACGGTAGATGCGTTACAGGGCTCACGAGCAAGCAATTCTAGGAATGGTCAAGATCCTGGTTCAAAGCCGCCAGGTCGAAACCTCCCCCCCAATAATGAAGATGTCGAAGACCGAGACACGCACCGTTCATAGGTCATCTTCTGTAACGCGCAGTCATATGCCCCTAAGTTCGATGAACTGAGGGGACTGGCGACCCTGTACTCGTTTGATATCATTGGCATAAACGAAACATGTCTCGATCTCCAGAGTAGAAACCTGGCAGCAGAGATAATGTTCCCGGGCTTCAAAATGTTCAACATGGACAAATCCACCCCTAGTAAACGGCGGGGCTGGTCCGTGCTGTTCATAAAGGAGATACTGCATCCATTTCTTAGAGCAACGCTCACCACAGTTTCTTGCGAAATACTCAACGCAGAAATCAAAGTCGCCCATGTGACATTGAAGCTGGCATTGGTGTACCGCAACAGCCACCCCCTTGCGGAACAAAATGCCCGGCTCTATGAGAAGCTGGAAGGAATAGTCTCAAATAATCACGATACTATCATCTTCGGCGATTTCAATCTCTGTTATATTGACTGGGTGAGCCCAATTTCACAGGTCCCAGGCAATAAACTAACAGAGTTTATCGCCGAAAACGGCATGACCCTGTATGTTCGTGAACCAACCCGGGGGAACAACATACTGGACCTAGTCATGTCAACTGAGAAGAGCTTGGTCGGCAACATCCTAGTTGGCAACAAACTGGAAGGTGCTGATCACAACGCGGTGGAATTCACCATCAGAGTGCCCCGTCCAGCCCCCAGGGAGCTATACGCTGCCTCAATTTCGCGCGAGCAGACTCCCAGGGTATGAGAGAACAACGAAGTACGCTTATCTTAATCGAACAACTCTAAGAAGGGACGGTGGACGCTTGCTGCCGTATCCTCAATGAGAGAGTTCGTGAGGCCTTTAAGGACAATTGATGACGCTCAAAGAATCAGGCCCCCTTGGTGAAACGTCGAATTTGCAAGAGCCTTGAGTCGTCACGATCAACTAAATGCGCAACGACTAAGGGATAACACCGAAGAGGCGGCAGAACTGCACCGCCTGACGGGTAGGACAGTCACTAAACTAGTCCGATCCTCTAAGGGCGTGAAAGAGAAAAATCTTGCGGATAGTGCCAAAGAGAACCCAAAGGATTTCTACCGCTACGTCATCGAGCGTAGAATTGCTAGGGACTCAGTTGGTCCGCTAATGAATGAAGATGACGCATCAGAACGTCACCTGAGGACATGGCTAGTGTCCTGAATAGCTTCTTCTGTTCAGTGTTTACTGTTGAGGACCCCTACTACGAACGAGATACTGTTTACGCTGGGGAAGTCAGCCTCACATGAGAGGAAGTTGCCAAGCAACTTGAGGAACTGGACATTTACAAATCGATCGGTCCCGATGGACCGATCTTCAACTTATCGATGACGAGTGGCGAGGTCCCCGAAGATGGAGAGCTGCCAATGTCACGGCAATCTTCAAGAAAGGTGACCGACAATCGCTCAGCAACTATTGACCAATCAGCTTGACGTCGATCGTGTGCAAAACCATCGACCGATTGATAGGAAATTATCTCGTCGATCATCTGAAAGACAATGGATTCATTCATGCCACTCAACACGGATTCCGCCGTAGGAGGAGCTGTCAGATGAATCTGCTGGACTTTTTGAACGAGGTGTTCAACGTGTACGACCACCGCACGGCAGTGGATGTCATCTACCTAGTTTTCAAAGAGCCTTTGACGAGGTGCCGCACAGGAGACTATTACACAAAGTCTCTGAGTTCGGCATCGGGGGCAACGTACTTCGCTGGCTGCGAGCCTGGCTAACAGGACGCAAACAGAGTCAACATCGGCCAGGCTATGCCTGAGTGAGCCCCTGTTACCTCTGGGGTGCCTCTGGGCAGTGTCCTGGGTTCTGTCCTCTTCCTCATTTATGTAAACGACATGGATGCGGGGCTTCTGTCCAAGGTTTCAAAGTTTGCCGACGACACAAAGCTCTGCCATACAGCATGGTGGGAGAGAGACAGAGTTGAGATTCAACAAGATCTCGAAAAACTCGTCCAATGGACGGAAGAGTGGCAGATGCCCTTCAATGTTGCAAAATGTACAGTTATGCACATTGGGTGTCGCAATGTCAATTTCAATTACACGATGGCAGTAAGCGATCTTGCAACTGTTGACCAGCAGAGAGACTTGGGTGTCCTTATCTCGAAGATATGAAATGGAACTCGCAGGTCGAAGGAAGTTACTAGACAGCTAACTGTAACCTTGGTAACATCTCCCGTAACTTACTCTGTAAAACAAAAGACATTGTATTGCCGTTGTACACGTCCCTCGTCCGTCCCCACCTCGAGCATGCAGTCCAACTTTGTTCTACACACATGAGGGGGAACATAGACAAACTGGAACGAATCCAGCATCCTGCAACTAAGCTCATCCCGCAGCTACGCCAACACAGCTACGAGGATAGGCTTAAAAAGCTTGGCCTCGTCACCCTTGAGCAACGAAGGCTGAGAAGCCAGTTCATTGAAACCTTCAAATATCTGAAGGGATTTAACAACGTGAGTCTTGTCGGCCTCTTCGACAGGGCCCACAACATTTGTACGCAAAACAGCGGGGCATAACTTGTGGAAAAACATTTCACTAAAACTATAGCGCAACACTTTTTCCCGATCGCAATCTCTCGGGTCAGGAACAACTTACTAGCTGCGGTAGTTGGCTCTGAATTCGTGAATGCGTTCAAAAACGAGTTGGACAAGCACTGGGCAACGTGACTCGTTTCACCTGATAACGATACGATATACCGGGAGCTGTCGAAACGGGTGAGAGGTGTTACGGCGACTCTCATCCACCTCTAAACCCACACCAGGGCCACCGGTTCTGGGTGTGACCCCGTAATGGTACTCGCATCCACCCATCCCGCTCGCCTACGAGGCCGTCTGCTGTCCTAACGGGACAAGCATATGCAGGGACTATGGTATCCTGGGAATTGACACCGCCTAAGAGGAGGGCTTGCTCAACTCGATGCTGCGGTGAAGACTTGGAGGGCCACCAAATATTTTTACTCGTTAATTTTATTATTCTGATGTGGTGCGGTGCCAGCATTCACCACAACACCCCATGATAAACGAAAATTGAACCCGCACCAAGAGGAGAGCTCCTGCTCAACTCTGTGATACGGTCTAGATTCGACGAGTATCATTCATTGCCGAAGGCAATGAATATCTTCCTATGGAGAAATTTTGTTGACACGATGGCATTTTTCTTTTTACTTTTCTACCCTCCCTGTGTGAGAGAAGAGAAAGGAGATAGCCAAAATTTCGAACTAGTGAGGGTGAAGTCTGCCGGCGATTCACCCTCACACCCCATGATATTCGAGAATCGAACCCCCACCATGACGAGAGCTTTGCTCAACTGAACGGTACGACGTAGATCCGACTAATATCATCTTTTGTTGAGACAATGAATATCTTCCTGCGGAGGGACCTTGCTGACCCAATGGTATTTTTCATTCACTTTTCTACTCTCCCTGAGGGAGAGAAAAGAGAGGAGAAAAATGGGAATAGATAACAATTACGAAACAGAGCGGGTGAAGACTGTGGCGACTCAGCGGCGCTTGGGGAGAGTCCGCATCGACGGCTTACCCCCACACCGCATGTTATACAAAAATCAAACCGCACCAGGAGGAGAGCGTTGCTCAACTCTAAGGTACGACGTAGATTCGATAAACTGCGCGGGTGAAGTCGTGCGGCAACCCAGCGACTCTTACCGATAAGCCGCTACGACGGCTCACCTCACAGCCCATGATATGCAAAAATTGAAATAGCACCATGAGGAGAGCTTGTTCAAGTCTACGGTACGACGTAGATTAGACAGATATCATCCATTGTTAGGCAATGAGTATTAATACTCCGACGGAGAAACATTGCCGACGCATTGGTATTTTATCCTTACTTTTCTACCCTCTCAGTCGGAAAAGAAAATAAAGGAGAAAAATGGGAATCAAAATAATATTCATCTGTTGAATCAGTGAGTACCTCCCTACGGAAGGTACTCAGGCACCTCAGTTGTAAT